>CM053027.1:248656969-248703572 GCA_028564925.1 Lithobates sylvaticus | reverse complement strand
CTCTTTGTGTTTTTAAAAAAATTATAAAAACCACTGAAACAAAAAAAAATAGTCAGTCTTTCTGTAAGAGGGTGGCTACATTAGTTCTCCATATGCCGCGTACACACGACCGGTTTTGCGACGGAATTCCGTTCAAGCTGTCTTGCATACACACGATCACACCAAAATTTCCGACCGTCCAGAACGTGGTGACATACAACATGTACGCCGGGACTAGAAAACGGAAGTTCAATAGCCAGTAGCCAATAGCTTCCGTCTCGTACTTGCTTCAGAGCATGCATGATTTTTGGTGCGTCGGAACAGCATACAGATGAGCGTTTTTTCCGCTCAAAATTTTTTCCGTCGGAAAAATATAGAACATCTTCTCTATCTAAGTCCGTCTGAAATTTACGCCATTTCATGCAATAGACACTGGGGGCACACGCCGCCAGAGGCATGTGCGCTGATTGGACAGAGAGGGGGGGGGAATCAGCGGGTCTGGCAGACCTGATGTCCGCTGGCCACCCGTGATCATTCCCCAGAGTGGCAGAACTTTGATCGCCCCTGATGTTAACATCTTCGCTGCCAGTGTCATTAGTACAGTAACAGTGCATAGTTTTAGTACTGATCACTGTAATGATGTCACTGGTTCCCAAAAAAGTGTCAGTTATGCGGCGTACACACGAAGGGACAATCCCGCGGGATTATCCGCTGGACTGAAGTCCAGCGGATAATCCCCTCGTGTGTGGGCGCCGGCGGACTTTTTGGCGCCAAAGTTTTAAGTTTGGTTTTAAAATTATCCGCTGGACTTGGCAGTCCGGCGGACAATCCCGCCGTTAGTGGGCAAGTCCGCGGGACTTTTGAAATGAACGGACTTGCCGCTCATCGGCAAGTCCGTTCATTTAGCACGTGACTTCAGGTTACGTAGCTAGCGTAGGCAGTTACTGCCGCCGCGCTAGCTCCGTGACCTGGCATGGATTTAAAGGGACTCCCCACGCCGAAAAAACGGCGTGGGGGTTCCCCCCAAATCCATGTCAGACCCTCATCCGAGCACGCAGCCTGGCAGGCCAGGAAAGGGGTGGGGACGAACGAGCGCCCCCCCCCCCCTCCTGAGCCGTACCAGGCCGCGTGCCCTCAACATGGGGGGTGCCCTGGGGAAAGGGGGGCCGTGCGGCCCCCCCACCCCAAAGCACCTTGTCCCCATGTTGATGAGGACAAGGGCCTCTTCCCGACAACCCTGGCCGTTGGTTGTCGGGGTCTGCGGGCGGGGGCTTATCGGAATCTGGGAACCCCCTTTAATAAGGGGGCCCCCAGATCCCGGCCCCCCACCCTATGTGAATGAGTATGGGGTACGATGTACCCCTACCCATTCACCTAAGGTGTAAAATGTAAAGTACAAAAACACACACACTTTTGAAAAAATATTTTATTGCACTGCTCCGGGGGTCTTCTTCCGTCTTGGGGGTCTTCTCGCCGGACTCCTCCGCTCTCTTCTGCTCTTTTACCTAGCTCTTTCACGAACGGAGGAGTCCGGCTACCTTCTTCGTCGTCGCCGCCGTCGTCTGGGGGTCTCGATCCGCCTTCGGGGTCTTCCGGGGGTCTCTTCTGTTCTTGCGGCGGTCGTCGTCTTCCCCGCCGCCGGCGCCTTCTTCTTCTTCTTGTCCTTCTTCTTGTTCTTCTTCTTCCGATGTTGACCCGACGCTCTCTCTGCCCAGAATGCTTGTGCCGCGCTGCGCTGGGACTTATATAGGGGCATGGGGACAGGGTCACATGCACATGTCACATGGTGACCCCGCCCCCTTGTGTTGTCACAGTCCCGGAGGATGCTGGGACTGTGACATCGCAAGGGGGCGGGGTCACCATGTGACATGAACATGTGACCCTGTCCCCCATGTCCCTATATAAGTCCCAGCGCAGAGCGGCACAGGCATTCCGGGCAGAGACAGCGACGGGTCAACATCGGAAGAAGAAGAAGAACAAGAAGGACAAGAAGAAGAAGGCGGCGCCGGCGGCGCGGAAGACGACGACCGCCGCAAGAACAGAAGAGACCCCCGGAAGACCCCCGAAGGCGGATCGAGACCCCCAGACGACGGCGGCGACGACGAAGAAGGTAGCCGGACTCCTCCGCTCGTGAAAGAGCTAGGTAAAAGAGCAGAAGAGAGCGGAGGAGTCCGGCGAGAAGACCCCCAAGACGGAAGAAGACCCCCGGAGCAGTGCAATAAAATATTTTTTCAAAAGTGTGTGTGTTTTTTGTACTTTACATTTTACACCTTAGGTGAATGGGTAGGGGTACATCGTACCCCATACTCATTCACATAGGGTGGGGGGCCGGTATCTGGGGGCCCCCTTATTAAAGGGGGCTCCCAGATTCCGATAAGCCCCCGCCCGCAGACCCCGACAACCAACGGCCAGGGTTGTCGGGAAGAGGCCCTTGTCCTCATCAACATGGGGACAAGGTGCTTTGGGGTGGGGGGGCCGCACGGCCCCCCTTTCCCCAGGGCACCCCCCATGTTGAGGGCACGCGGCCTGGTACGGCTCAGGAGGGGGGGGCTCTCGTTCGTCCCCACCCCTTTCCTGGCCTGCCAGGCTGCGTGCTCGGATGAGGGTCTGACTTGGATTTGGGGGGAACCCCCACGCCGTTTTTTCGGCGTGGGGATTCCCTTTAAATCCATGCCAGCTTACGGAGCTAGCGCGGCGGCATTTACTGCCTACGCTAGCTACGTAACCTGAAGTTACGTTCGAAATGAACGGACTGCTCCGTGTGTGGGCAAGTCCGTTCATTTTCAAAAGTCCCGCGGACTTTTGGCCGGCGGATTATCCGCTGGAGAAGTCCGTGCGTGTGTGGGCAAGTCCACACGCTCGGAAAGTCCAGCGGACCTAGCTGGAAAGTCCCGCGGGATTGTCCGCTGGACTAAGTCCGCCGGCAAAAGTCCGCACGTGTGTACGCGGCATTAGTTGTCCGATTTGTCCGCCGCAATGTTGCAGTCCCGCTAAAAATTGCTGATCGCCACCACTACTAGTAATAAATAAATAAATTAATTAATTAAAATGCCATAAAAATATCGTAGCCGCTTTAACTTTTGCCCAAATCAATCACTATACGCTTATTAGGATTTTTTCTACCAAAAATATTTAGCAGAATACATATTGGCCTAAATTGATGAAGAAATTAGATTTTTTAAATTTGGATGTTTGATTTGATTTTTTTATTGGATGTGTTTTATAGCAGAAAGTAATATATATATATATATATATATATATATATATATATATATATATATTTTTTTTTTTTTATTGTCTTTCTTTTTTGTTTATAGCGCAAAAAAATTAAGCTGCAGTGGTGATCAAATACCACCAAAAGAAAGCTCTATTTGTGTAAAAAAAATGACATAAATTGTATTTGGGTACAGCGTCGCATGACAGCGCAATTATCAGTTAAATTAACGCAGTGCCGTATCGCAAAAAATGGCCTGGTCATTAAGGGGGTAAAAACTTCCGGGGCTGAAGTTGTTAATAAAAAAAATATTACAGGGCTATTAGGTAGTGGATGTGTATGGATTATGTTTGCAGAATAAGGATATTGTTTTGTGCCACTTTAGGCCCAAATAAATGGTGGCAGGTGGTGGCCACTTAACAAGGCTCTGAGAACCTAGGAAATACCGGTAAGTGCCTTGTAGCCTGGCCAATGTACTAGAAAAAAGACACTCCATGGCAAAATGACAGCCGGCAGCTGTTTAATTTTTGTGACTGAACATAATATGACGTCCTTCACAACATGCTGGTCGTGCGTGCCCTCGGGGGTACGCAGTGTGGCAATCGGTGGTGAGATGTGTCGCTTGGACACACCGCATCTCCAACCATGGTAAAAAGTCTATGACGTAGGCTCTTTACAATGTGATCAGCTGCTTCCAATCAGTGTAAATAGAAAGTGCTGGTTATCAGCATTCCTCTACTTACCCGCTATCAGCCCATGAGTGGCTTTCCTGACGGGGGGTTTGTGCTGATAATCAGTGCAATGATTATCTGTGCAGCCCCATCAATGATGCTCGCCAGTGCCCACCAGTTTCCACCAGTGATGCTTACCAGTGCGCATCAGTTGTACTGCTTTTCAGGGCCCATCAGTGATGCCTGTCAGTGTCTCCTCATCAGTGCTGCCTATAATTGCCCATCAGTGCCGTCCATCTGTGCCCATCAGTGCCACCTATCAGTGCCCATCATTGCCGCCTATCAGTACCCATAAAGGCTGTCCATCAATGCCGCCTATAGGTGCCCATCAGTGTTGCATTTTAGTGTCTGCTCATCAGCGCCACCCCATAAGTGCCCCCTTATCAGTGCCCATCAGTGCCGCCTCATAAGCACATATTAGTGAAGGAGAAAAATTACTTATTTACCAAATATTATAACAGAAACAAAGAAAACTTTTTTTTTTTTGTTTAGCAAAAAATAAAAAACGTAAATACCACCAAATTTGGGTACAGCATTGCATGACCGCGCAATTGTCATTCAAAATGAGACAGTGCTGAAAGCTGAAAATTCAGCTGGGCAGGAAGGGGGTAAAAGTGCCCGGTATTGAAGTGGTTAAGAAATAATTGTGAAGCACCTCATATGATACAATTATGATATATAAGTTTAAACTCAGTATTGCTCTGCGCACTCCTTCCAGTTTAACATGTCCAGTTCAGTGTTGGGAGTCATGTTTATGGTTTCTGCTAGGTGGCAGCACAGTGCAAAAAGAAGACAGCCTGCAAAGAAAATGTATGGCATTAACAAATCCCCACTTAAATACACATCATTCTGTTAGCTGGTAAAGACATTTTCTATTCTTTCTTTCTTTCTTTCTTTACTTTCTTTATCAGAAATCATTTTTTTGTTTAATCTTGGATTACTCCAGCATGTAATGTGCCTATTGAAAAGCTCCAGTCAAAAAGAAAAGAAAACATTGTTGTGACCACGCCTGTAATATGTAATGTAATCTGTTTCCTATTACGTTACATTTTTCTCACTGTCCTCCAAGAAATATCATGTTTTACATTAGGTGTGAGACTTTCAAATCCAAACCTGTAGCTGGATTTCAGTGACGTCTCAACCTAGTCTTCGGATACAGTCTTCAGTTTCTTAATACGATTATGGACTTTCATATGTGTTCTTGTTTTTTAAACATATCAATGCACTGTTGTCCATTTAAACCAACACCTCCCGGTGGCCGAAGAGCTTGAGGTGAAAAAACATGTGGGTTTACAACCCTTTAATGACACCCCCAAATTGGTTCACAGAACATAGTGCAAACTGTGGAACGCCTATGAGATCCGATTCCAGTGCGGACCAAAAAAGGGTCCTGCACCATTTTGGTGCAAAATAGCCATACAAACTGTATTGCTGAATTCGCATCGCATGTGATGTGCACAGCAATGCAGTGCGAATTACATGTGATGTTTGGCATTGCATATAAGTGAAACCCGCCTAGAACAAAGGTGATTACAGCATAATGTTCAAATCTTGTCAGCACAATGTATATCATCATATAGTTACATAGTTAGTCAGGTTGAAAAAAGACACAAGTCCATCAAGTTCAACCAAAAAAATAATTAATACCATCCCATATATACAAACCTACACCCACACCCATTATGTAGGCTCATATGTATGGAATATTTCTCTAGATAAAAAAAATACTTTTTTATTATTAAACAGCTGTCCAGAAGATAAGATTTATACATGTTTTTTTTATCAAGGACATAGATACAATGTAGGACACCTAATTTTGTATTAAACCAGTGAAGAAGGCAGTTACTATCACTATATTTCAACTTCCTGTCACTGGTTACCACAAAAAGAAAAACAGTCATTGTTTCCCTGCCTGGGTCCTCCAGATAGAGATGTCTCATAGCTAGAAAAAGAGAGCATCTGTTCTGATCATGATAACTAAGAGCTGTTCCCATCCATACAAGACCTATAAAGATATTTCACCAACTTCTGTCTTTGAAATCTTACGGGACCAGAAACTTCCTTCCTCGCATTAGCTGCTTTGATACTCTAAGAAAACATTGCCACTTGACCACAGGAAATATCGGCTACTTATTGGCTAAGTGGATAATCAGGTTACAGGGGGATACATCACCACTATCTGGATGTAATATATAAAGGAGGAAATACCTTATGTCCTCTTTTGCTGAGTTGTAACTCATAATATAAGACCTTTTTAAAGAAAAACAAATGTAGAAAGGCATCTGCAAAGCTTGCTATGGGTGGAAATATACATACCATATATACATTTCAGCATGTCATTGATAGACTTCTAGCTGCACTTTGGATACATTGCTTTCGTTACCTGTTATTTTTGAAAGAAGAAGTATCAGTTCAATTTTTATTATTGTGTTCTGTTCCCCAGGGAACAAATGTAGTTGTTTGCCTCATCTTCCTATATACTGTTTAAGGCTAGCTGTGAGGTTGGACAGAGTACCCCTCCTACCTCCACAGCCACCCAACGACGCAGCTAACAAGGAGACAGCTGCTTTGACAGATGGCACTTTTCACTGTCTTCAACACTTGACCAAAACAAGGAATGCAGGGAAGGGGGCCCGTCAGTTAAACTGTTTCAGAAAAGTGAACAAGTGCTTTGAGATGGAGAAAAGTGGGTTTTGTCAAAGTACTGTCTACTTATTAGCTGCGTTGTCAGACAGCCATGTTGGGAGATTGGGTGCTATATCCGACCCTAAAACTATGCTTGGACAGCACATAGGAAAATGGGCAGAGAACTACATCTGCATTGTCCCCTGGGAAATAGAACACATTAATAAATATTAAAGTGAGACCTCTTCTTTAAGTTATCTCCCTGTACAGAACAGGAGATTTTTTTCTGAAATATGATGACCCTACTGTAGACTTTTTTCTCTATTAAATACCTTCACCGGTGCCAAAGTCCAAGCACATCAAAGAGCATCAGGAAATTCAGTGGTTAAGACTTATATTAGGAAAGTCCCCTTGAATCTCAGGGAAAGGTAGACTGGAAGCCTTGTAGGATTTTAGATGCAACTCTCCCTGTTTCATTATGTGGCAACAACAGGCCAGGGATGTGGGGAATGGATGGGGACAAGGTGTCCCCGTGCAAGGTGCTTTGGCGGTGCAGCTGAAAATGTACCCACCCCATTCTGGGGGCATGTGGCCTGGTATGGTTCAGGAGGATGTATACTCGTCGTCTCCCCCTCCCCCCCCCTCCCCTTTCTCCTGACCAACCAGGCTGCATGCATAAGGGTCTGGCATGGCTTTTGGTTTGTGACCCATGCTTTTTTTTTCTTTTTTGCTAGACTAGACTAATCCACAGGTGTATATTCAGTGTGCCAATTTGACAGACTAATGAATTAGCTCTACCACTGGTCTTTATGATGGTTGTTTTCAAGATTTGCCTCACCTACAGCTTTTTTGTTTTGTATTCCACACCAGATGTTCTGATTGCCTGATGGATTTTCAGTTGACGTTCTAATCACTTACTAATCACTTACTCTTACACTTACACAGTCTTTAACTTGCACTAATGCCGCGTACACACAATCAGAAATTCTGCCAGCAAAAGTCCGAAGAGAGCTTTTGGTTGGAAAATACAACCGTGTGTATGCTCCATCAGACTTTTGCTGGCGGAATTCCAGCCAGCAAAAGATTGAGAGCAGATTCTAAATTTTTCGGTCGAAAATTGTTTTGATCGCAATTTCCGATTGTCTGTACCAATTCCGACGTGCAAAATTCCTACGCATGTTTGGAAACAATTTGACGCATGCTCAGAAGGATTGAACTTCATTTTCTCAGCTCATCGTAGTGTTGTACGTCACCGCGTTCTTGACGGTCAAAAGTTCAGCAAACTTTTGTGTGGCCGTGTGTATGCAAGCCAAGCTTGAGTGGAATTACGTCGGAAAAAACATCCAAGATTTTTCCAACGGAAAATCCGCTCGTGTGTACGCGGCATTACACTTACCTCTGCACAGAAACTAGCAGTATTCCATTATACTACTCTACAATATTGTGTATTACAATATTGTGCTTCAATACCACCTCTACGCCGATGACACCCAGATCAATCTCTCCACTCATCAACTCACCCCCTCGATCTCCTTGCGGATCTCAAACTTACTGAATGACATATCGGTATGGATGTCACACCACTTTCTCAAACTCAATCTTTCTAAAACTGAGCTTGTTATATTTCCTCCTTCCCGGTCCTGCCGCCTGCCGCCTTAACCTCCGCAACATCTCCAGAATTCGACCCTTCCTGACTAATGACACAACAAAGCAACTTATTCACTCCTTGATTATTTCCCGCCTTGACTACTGCAACTCTCTCCTTAGTAGCCTACCCTTACGCAGGCTATCCCCCCCTCAGTCTATTATGAATGCTTCTGCTAGACTAATACACCTCACTAACCGATCCGAGACTGCTGCCCCTCTCTGCCAATCCCTTCACTGGCTTTCCCTACCCCACCCTATAAAATTCAAAATGCTAACCACAACATACAAGGCCATTTACAACATTGCCCTCAGCTACATTCCCAACCTCATCTGCAGATATCCCCCAAATCGTCCCCTCCGCTCCTCCCAGGACCTCCTGCTTTCTAGCTTCCTTGTTACCTCCTCCCATTCTCACCTTCAGGACTTCTCCAGAGCCTCTCCCATCCTCTGGAACTCCCTGCCCCGGTATGTCCGATCAGCCCCTAACCTGTCTACCTTTAGGAGATCCCTGAAAACTCACTTATTCAGAAAGCCTATCCCAAACCCACCTAACAACTGTCCCAGAGCCACGCCCTCAGATCATTCCCCGCATCTATTACCTTTTGTACCACCACACCCTCCCTTTAGAATGTAAGCTCCACGAGCAGGGCCCTCCTGTCCCTTCTGTATTGAACTGTACTGTAATTGTTCTGTCCCCCCTCTACATTGTAAAGCACTGCGTAAACTGTTGGCGCTATATAAATCGCGTATAATAATAATATTACACAGTATAATGGGACTTACCACCATGAACCATGCAAGGAGACACAGGATGAAGATTAAAAATAGAAATCTATAGTTTTTTTTTCTGTTCTGTGGCATCATCACAACACAGAAGCAACATCGGCACTCGGGTCTGAGAAGGAAGTTGATAATGATGACATAAAGAGAATGTCTTTACAATTTCTTATCCAGGTGTGTTACCAACATTACAGTGGCAACATTAAGATATTTGGTCATGAACATAGGTGTTTCCAGCCTATTGCATTAGCGTGTGCACCCAAAAACTCAAACACATATAGTGCCTTGAAAAGTTTTCATACCCCTTGAAATTTTCCACATTTTGTCATGTTACAACCAAAAACCTAAATGTATTTTATTGGGATTTTATGTGATAGACCAACACAAAGTGGCAAATAATTGTGAAGAGGAAGGAAAATGATAAATGGTTTAAAGTGCGGCGTGCAATTGTATTCAACCCCCTTTACTCTGATACCCCTAACTAAAATCTAATTACCCTCAGAAGTCACCTAATTAGTAAAGAGAGTCCACCTGTGTGTAATTTATTCTCAGTATAAATACAGCTGTCATGTGAAGCCCTCAGAGGTTTGTTAGAGAAGCTTATTGAACAAACAGCATCATGAAGGCCAAGGAACACACCAGACAGTTCAAGGATAAAGTTGTGGAGAAGTTTAACAACTTCAGCCCGTAAGGATTTGCCCCCTCAATGACCAGGCCATTAGTTGCGATACGGCACTGTGTCGCTTTAACTGACAATTGCGCGGTGGTGCGATGCTGTACCCAAAATTTATGTCCTTTTCTCCCACAAATAGAGCTTTCTTTTGGTGGTATTTGATCACCTCTGCCGTTTTTATTTTTTGCGCTATAAACGAAAAAAGAGTGACAATTTTGAAAAAAAAAAACAATATCTTTTTATTTTTGCTATAATAAATATCCCAAAAATTAAAAAAAAAAGAATTTTCCCTAAAAATGTTCCCTAAAACAGGAAGTACTGTATGTTACTGGCTGCATTTTCAGGTTAAATAGGACAAAAAAGAAAACTAATGCCTTCACTAGGGATGAGCCGAACTCCCCCGGTTTCGCTCACGGCAGAACATGCGAATGGACCGAAAGTTTGCGCGAATATTCAAACACTGTTAAAGTCTATGGGACCTGAACATCAAAAGTGCGAATTTTAAAGGCTAATATGCAAGGTATTGTCCTAAAAAGTGTTTGGAGACCGGGGTCCTGCCCCAGGGGACATGTATCAATGCAAAAAAAAGTTTTAAAAACGTCAGTTTTTTCGGGAACAGTAATTTTAATAATGCTTAAAGTGAAAAAATAAAAGTGAAATATTCCTTTAAATATCGTACCTGGGGAGAGACTATAGTATGCCTGTAAAGTGTCGTGTATTTCCTGTGTTTAGAACAGTCCCTGCACAAAATTACATTTCTAAAGGAATAAAAGTAATTTAAAACTGCTTGTGGCTGTAAAAACAAAACTTGTTAATACAAATTTAAAATGAAGAAAAAAATTTTTATTTTTTTTTACTTACCAGAAATGGCTGTTGCTAGGCAGATCGTCCTAATCTGCCTCTTCCTGTTCCTCTGAGCTGTTCTCCTAGCGCCGCCTTCTAGTGAATGGGGCGCGGTGTGTTATGGGAACTGTGTCCCACAACACATCGCGTTCCCCATTCACAAAGCGCCGCGCGACGACTCGCGCATGCGCAGTAGAGGATGGAGGATTACTGAGGATGGCGGCGCTGGGACTGGAGTGCCGAGGGACATCTCGGCCTCCACGACCGACATCGCGGGCGCCCTGGGAGAGTAAGTGTACTTATTAAAAGTCAGCAGCTACTTTTTTTTTAGCTGCTGACTTTTAAAAAAAAAAAATTCTAGCTGAAACACCGGTTTAAGTTGAATCTGTTTGTAATTTGGAACAGGTACATTTTGTAAGTGTAGCTCCAGCTAAAAAATCTATTTTTAAGCTTTTTGGATAGCATAGGGAAGGGTTATCACACCTGTAACATTTGTTTTGCTGTCTGTGCCCCTGTTCAGAAGATTTCACCTAATTTTCTCTCCCAATGACAATTGGATTTTGAAAATTTGGGGTTAGTAGGGAAACAAGGATTGGTGATAAAGCATCAGTGGAGACACCTTTTTCCCATATTAACTCTTACAGGAGAGAATTTCCCTTCCTAGGGGTAGATTTCCATTCACTCCCTGTTGTCTCCCTCCATTTGTAAGTAGGAGTCATTTGTAAGTCGGATGTTTAAAAGTAGGGGACCGCCAATATATACTATACGGCCTGCCCTATATACTCTGCAGAAAATTGGGCCTTAGGTGTTGGTGGTACCAGAACACTTTAAGCCCTCACAGTTACTCTTGGTCGGCGCTGGAACGGGCCCTGCTGTGAAATATTGTATCAAGAATTGTAATTACATGCCTCTTTAAACAGGGGCAGAAAAATTGGGCCTTTTGTGGTGGTGGACTGGTGGTGGTGCCACAACACTGTAAGCCCTCACAGTTACTCTTGGTGGGTGCAGGAACGTGCCCTGCTGTAAAATATTAGATCAAAATTTCTAATTACACGCCCCTGTTAAACAGGGGCAGAAAAATTGGGTCTTAGGCAGTGGTGGTGCCACAACACTGTAACCCCTCACAGATTCTGTTGTTGAGCGCAGGAACGAGCCCTGCTGTGAAATATTAGAGAAAATATTGTAATTACATGCCCCTGTTAAACATGGGCAGAAAAATTGGGCCTTAGGCGGTGGTGCTGGTGGTGGTGGCACAACACTGTAAAGCCTTACAGATACTCTTGTTAAGCGCAGGAACAGGCCCTGCGGTGCCTACCACATTTCCAGCTTCCATGGGGATCAATCAGGTATGACACATGCATAATTACCTTGAGCCAAGCTGAACCAATGTAGCTAGGCAAAAATATCCATATCATCCATATATCCATATATAAGTTCAGTTTTAGGAAAAACAGTACATTAATGGATCTTTTGTCAATGCTTGCAGCTGTAGGTAAAATTCTTCAAACTGGAAAACACATACCAAAAAATGTACCGTGTGTATGCTCCATCGGACTTTTGCTGGCGGAATTGCAGCCAGCAAAAGATTGAGAGCAGTAAAAAAGTTCGTAAAAAGTTTTGATCGCAAATTCCGATCGTCTGTACCAATTCCGACGCGCAAAATTCCTACACATGCTTGGAAACAATTCGACACATGCTCAGAAGCATTGAACTTAATTTTCTCGGCTCATCGTAGTGTTGTACATCATTGGGTTCTTGACGGTCGAAAGTTCAGAGAACTTGGGCAAACAGTTCGAGCAAAAGTTCGACCCGAATATCGCCTGTTGAGCGAACACCCGAATTTGCGGGGCGTGCTGCACAGTGAATTCTAGGGCCCTAATTGGATGAAGCGATGCACCAGACTGGACATTGCCCAGTCAGGGCACAGATCACAGTCTGAGACATGATTGCCCCTTTTTTTGAAATTGTCGGCCGCAGTTTTTCTGATTAAGACGCTGTTGTTCCCCCTTTATTATTTTTTTCATTTTTTTTATAGTATTTACATTTCTGTCAGCGGCAGTCCTCAATTTAAAGTGCACCAAACACCACTTTTCATTGAATAAAGTGCATTCAATTACACATTTGCCAGTATCTATTCAATTTGGGTAATAAGCCCCCCTCCCCATCATATCTGAGAGACCAACAAGGAGAGGCAGACATTCCCATGCCACTATGGCACTAACCTTCTGTCCACCCTTTCTACAGGGAAAGTTGACACATGTGCCATGCCTGGTGGTGCAGCATTTGTTAACCACTTGCCGACCATCCGCCACAGTTGTACTGCGGCAGAATGGCACGGCTGGGCAAAACGACGTTATGTAACGTTGCTTTGCCCTGTGGCCACTAGGGGGCGCCCCCTGCTCGCCCACGGAGCTGATGCACGTGCCTGGTGGTCGCGATCACTGCCGGGCTCCCACAATTGCTCGGGGGACACGGGGAATCAGGATCTGTGTGTGTAAACACACGGTTTCCTGTTCTCTGAGGGGAGAACAGACAGATCGTCTGTTCATACAGAGTATGAACAACGATCTGTCATCTCCCCTGCATAGTCCCATTCCCCTTCAGTTAGAACACACACTAGGACACACTTAACCCCTTCACTGCCCCCTAGTGATTAACCCCTTCACGGCCAGTGACATTTTTAAAGTAATCAATGCAATTTTATAGCACTGATCGCTGTAAAAATCCCAATGGTCCCAAAAACGTGTCAAAATTGTCCGACATGTCTGCCATAATGTCGCAGTCCTGATAAAAATCACAGATCTACACCATTACTAGTAAAAAAAAAAAAGAAAGTATAATAAAAATGCCATAAAACAATGCCCTATTTTGTAGACACTATAACTTTTGTGCAAACCAATCAATATACGCTTTTTGTGAAAACATATCGGCCTAAATTTTTGGGGGATATTTATTATAGGTCTTTTTTTGTTAATAGAACTAAAAATAAAAACAGCAGAGGTGATCAAATACCACCAAAAGAAGGCTCTATTTGTGGGGGAAAACAGGTACCCAGGTTTGCAAGATCTTCTAAGGCAGGTCAGAAGAGTCTGTAGCCATTTCAGACGGCCATACACAGCCAGCGGTTTCAGCTTCCACAATCCATCAGCAGCATCTGCATCATATGGTGGAAAATTATCTAGGGGCAAAAACAGACATGGAGAGCTTACCAGTAGATGATCCACTGGGTTACTGGGTCATTAGAATAGACCACTGGCCAGAACTTGTCCAGTACACAACTGAGCTGCTGGGCTGCCCTGCATCCAGCGTGCTTTACAAACAGGCATTCAGTGCTGTCGTAGGTTTTATGACAGATAAAAGAACATGTCTGTCCACAGACTCTGTTGACCAGCTTGCATTTGTCAAAATGAATCACTCCTGGATTAGCAGCAGCTATTAAGCCCCTGATGCCGATGTCACTTATTAAATGTTTTTTGGATCTGAAATCTCTGAAAGACTGTTTAGGTTGCCTAGCTTTGTGGGTGTTGATTTTATCTTGAAGTAATTTTTTAGTATAGGTTTCATGGGCACAATTAACACCCAAGGACCAATTTTTTTCACATCTGTTTGACAAGTGCAAATAATTAGATTTTTTTACAGCAAGGCCAATTCTTGCTTTCATCAAGAATACATCTATAGAGTTACAGTGTGAAGGCACCACCAACAACCAAAGCCCAATTTTTCCGCACCTGTTTGACAGGTGCATACATTTTTATTTTTTTACATAAAGGCAATTTCTTGATTTCATCATGAGTACCTCTAGCCATTTCCTGCTCTCTCTAATGGTGTGTTCTTGGAGCATTCGGCAGGGAAATATTTTTCTTCCTTTCACTGGAATATAAATATAAATATAGCGCTGCTTTACCGTCGCCGCCCGCACCGCCCCAGTGTGAAACCGGCCTAAATGTCATTTTTGTTCTTTATATATGTCAGTTTTGCTGCAGCTGGTCCTATACACAGTACAGATGCGCCACTTTACAGGCAGACTAAGGGGACCTCCCAGGCACTATATTTAAAGGAATTTTGCATTTTTATTGTTTCACTTTAACCACTGGAAGGATTTACTCACTTCCTGATCGGGCCATTTTTTGCAATACAACACTGCATCACTTTAACTGACAATTGTGTGGTTGTGCCCAAACAAAATTGACGTCCTTTTTTTTCCCCACAAATAGAGCTTTCTTTTGGTGTTTTTTTATCACCTCTGCAGTTTTATTTTTTGCACTGTAGGGGGGATGGGCTGCCAGGGACATGACAGAGACCGCTGTTCCCGATCAAATACCACCAAAAGAAAGCTCTATTTGTGGGAAAAAAAGGATGTCAATTTTGTTTGGGAGCCACGTCGCACGACCGCGCAATTGACAGTTAAAGCCACACACTGCCGAATTGCAAAAAGTGGTCTGGTCTTAAGCCAGCAAAATGGTCCGGTCTGAAAGTGGTTAAAAACAATCTTTTTTTTAAAAAAAAGTTGCATTGATACATGTCTCCCAGGGCAGTACCCGGGCCCCCAAACCCTTTTATTGGCCAATAACTTGCATATAAGCCTTCAAACTTGGCACTTTTGATTTTTGAAATTTGGGTCCTACAGACTTTTTTTAGGGTTTGCAGTTTTGGGTCCGGACTTTTGCTGTGTTCGAGAGTTCTGGCGCAAACTGAATCGGGGATGTTTGGCCCAACTCTAATAATAGTATATAGTAATCATTCCTGTTTTAGAGATAATTGAGGATAATTAAAAAGAAATGATGCACTGTACTAGTTAACCACTTAAGGACCGAGCCTCTTTCTGAGATTTGTTGTTTACACGTTAGTTTTTTTTTTGCTAGAAAATTACTTAGAACCCCCAAACATTATAAATGTTTTTTTTTTCTAACACCCTAGAGAATAAAATGGCGGTCGTTGCAATACTTTCTGTCACATCATATTTGTGCAGCAGTCTTACAGGCGCAATTTTTTTGGAAAAAATACACTTTTTTGAATTAAAAAATAAGACAGCAGTAAAGTTAGCCCAATTTTTTTTTATATTGTGAAAGATAATGTTACGTCGAGTAAATTGATACCCAACATGTCACGCTTGAAAATTGCGCCCGCTCGTGGAATGGCGTATAAACTTTTACCCTTAAAAATCTCCATAAGCGACATTTTAAAAATTCTACAGGTTGCATGTTTTAAGTTACAGAGGAGGTCTAGGTCTAGAATTATTGCTCTCGCTCTACTGATCTCGGCGATGCCTCACATGTGTGGTTTTAACACTGTTTTCATGTGTGGGCGCTACTCACGTATGTGTTCGCTTCTGCACGCGATCTCGTCGGGACGGGGCACGTTTTTTTTATTTTTTTTTATTTTACCTTTTTTTTTTGCATTTTTTTTTTGCATTTTTTTTTTTAATGTCACTTTTATTCCTATTACAAGCTATGTAAACATCCCTTGTAATAGAAAAAAGCATGACAGGACCTCTTAAATATGAGATCTGGGGTCAAAAATACCTCAGATCTTATATGGACACTACTTCAGCGGATAAGAGAAGACCCTCTCCCCTGGGGCAAATCCTGACATCGTCTGATCTTTACGATGTCTGGAGATGCCACCATGGATCAGAGAGGGATTATACTTATTTCTCCCCGCAACACAAGTCGTATTCCAGAATTGACATGTTTGTTGTTGATAAATTGTTATTACAAAAGGTGACTACCTCTGTTATCCACACCATGACATGGTCAGACCACAACCCAATTTCAATAATTATTGATGATACGTCTCCTCAACGGAACTGTTTTCTCTGGAGAGCCAATAATTTCATATTACAACATGCTACATACTCCAAAGAAATTGCTACTCATTTGAAAGAATATTTTGAATTAAACGCTGATTCAGTGGGGGATCCTGCCGTGGTGTGGAACGCGCATAAAGCGGTAATGAGAGGTGTTCTTATAAAACTGGGCTCCATTCACAAAAAAAAAAGAACACAACAAATAGACTCCCTTACTTCCCAAATTGCTCATTTGGAGGCAGACCATAAGTCATTTGCATGTCCCACTACACTAGCACAATTAATGTCGCTTAGACAGGAACTCAGGCTGCTTCTTCTCCATACATACGAACATATGCAACGCAAATTCAAAGCCATCTCTTATTCCACATCCAATAAGGCAGGAAAAAGATTAGCACAACGTATCAAAGGGGCTAGAGTTAAATCTAAAATTCCCTTCTTATTCCACCCACACTCGAAAGTGAAGCTATCTAATCCACAAGACATTGCGAATGCTTTTAGCGATTACTATAGTGACCTATATAATCTCAAGAATGACCCTGCAACCCACCAACCATCCCCAGAGGAAATTGATGACTTTCTCCATAAGATAAATTTACAGACTCTGACAGAAACACAATTGTCTTATTTAAATGCTCCTTTTTCAGCACCAGAACTTCTAGCTACCATCTCATCACTGCCTTGTAACAAAACACCAGGCCCAGATGGCCTTACAGGGGAATACTTCAAACAATTCTCTACCTATTTGATTCCACACTTGCTGAAATTTCTGAACCAAGCTGCATATTCTTCCAAATTCCCTGTAGAATCGCTAAACGCATTAATTATCACTCTCCCAAAACCTGAAAAAGATCCGACTGCCCCACAAAACTTCCGGCCAATCTCCTTACTTAACCTTGATTTAAAAATATACGCCAAAACTATTGCTAGACGCTTAATGAAGATTATGCCAGACCTGATTCACAAAGACCAAACAGGATTTATTAAAGGGAGGCAAGCATCCGACACGACGCGTCGCATGATTGACTTAATCCATTGCGTAAATTCCAGTGGAACACCTTCTCTGCTTCTTTCTTTAGATGCAGAGAAGGCGTTTGATCGGGTGCACTGGACTACAGAAAGTTCTCATGAAATTTGGGTTTAAAGACAATATTTATAATGCTATCATGGCACTATATACTTGCCCAGCTGCTCAAGTTTTTTTCGGCTAATATGATATCTCATCCATTCCAAATTTCGAACGGTACCCGTCAGGGTTGCCCATTGTCACCCTTAATTTTTGATCTAACTATAGAACCTTTAGCTAAACACATACGCACGAACTCGAACATCTCAGGCATAACTGTTGGCAACACTACTCATAAGATTAGTCTTTTTGCTGATGATGTGATTTTAATATTATCAAATCCTACCTCCTCCTTAGCAGCAGCCCGAGACGTTTTAGATTGGTTTGGACGAATATCATTTTACAAACTAAATGTCACCAAATCACAAATACTAGATCTCAAATTGAATACCACCACTAAATTACTATTACAAGCCCAATACCCCTTCACATGGTCTGAACACAGCATTTCTTACCTAGGTATTCAACTCACTAGAACCACTAAACTCCTCTTTTCATCAAACTTCAAGCCTCTCTTAGATAAAGTTTAAAAAATTGGTTGTTGGGGGCGTGGCCGGAGGCGGAAGAGGAAAGACGCACCTTTGTGGAGCTCCGCTGGGCCTTCTAAAATCCACAGCCATCCGTTGCAGGGGCTCTCTTAGGAGAACTTCTGGACACCCATCCTTACTACCGGGCTCAACCGGGGCAGATAGACACCAATATCGGGTGCCTAGGACGGCTCTACATCCAGTAATCCGGCCCGTTGCCGCGGCCATCTTGCGGCCTACACAATCCCCTCAGCCTCCGTAGTGGAGTACAGCGCTCTGAAGGACTCCCCTGGGCACACCTCGCACACCTCCAGCAGCCTCCTCAGCCAGGGGGAACGGCACACGGACGAAGAGGCGAGCGTTGGAGGAGGATTTGGGCTCCATAGTTACAGGTGAGCGGCGGCGGCCATCTTGCTACACCCTTAGGACCACCTGTCCTCATCCCTCCTCCCTCCTGCTCCAGGCCTCGTTTGCCCACAATACCTGGTTGGGACAAAGCACATCCACAGCGGCTTCTGGTTCCCAGAGAGAGAGCTGTGACCCAGGCGGAACGCCGCCCCTCCACCCGGCGGCCGTTTTAGGACAGGCCGCGGCTTCGGCCTACTCGGCGGCCATCTTACCACTCCCAGAGTCCGGGCCTGCTCCTGTCCACAACACTAACCAAAGCGGCCTCCTTTGCCACGCAAGCTGCCTTAAAGTGACAGACTCGCCGCCCGCTGAGACCCCCAGGCACTTACAATACCCCCTGGCCTGCACACAGTGGATCGGCGGCCATCTTGCTCCACCCGGGCCTACACCTGCTTCCACCCACGGCCCTCCTGGCTCTTCTCCACTCACCGAATACCTCAGGAGCCCTCCAGAGACACTTTAACTGCCCGCGGGCCCAGCGGTATCACGACCACGGTGCACAGGTGAGCCCCTTGAGGCCTAGCAGAGACACGGCGGCCATCTTGGTACACCTCAGCAGACAACAGAGGCCTTTCCCGTCCCCCTCAATGCTTGAACTAGGGGGCGTGGCCTGGACATGGCGGAATGAGGTCGCATAGTGCCTGAGCGCCCGCTCCCGGACCCGGCAAACAAAGTCGCTATGCCAGCGGAACAGCTAATCTTCACCCTGCCATGAGCTATCGCAAGAAGGGAAAGTTCAAGGGTACTGCCAAACCAATCCCGGCTTCCCAGACCGACAAATTCCTCAAGGGAAAATCTAAAACGCCGCCTGAACCGCCACGTGGGGAGGCCCCATCCGCTATCCTCCCAGTCAACATGGCGTCCCCGCAACCATCAGGCTCGCAGTCTCTGACTGGTCTCCCGGTGATACTGAACCCAACCTCGCTGAGCCAGGGGGGGTCAGGTACCCCCTCACAACACGTGGGGGACGACGCGGACATACGGGCGCTTCTGCGGGCCCTCCCTACGAAGGCCGACATGGAAGCCTTACCCACCAAGGCTGATATGGAAGCGCTAGTCCAGCGGGTGGAAGAGCAGCACCGACGAGACCTCCAGGAGATTAGGTCCGAAGTACAGGACATAGATGTGAGGCTAACAAGAGAGGAGGCCACGGTTGGATCCCTGGAGGCTCGGGTCTCGCAGTTGGAGAGAGAACAACAGAGGCACCAGGAATAGTTGGCGGAGGTACAACTCCATGCGGAGGACCTCGAGAATCGCAGCCGCCGCCAGAACCTGAGATTCCGGGGTATACCAGAAGCGACAGGGGCAGAAAACCTAGCGGAAACGGTGCGGGCTATTGCCCACAAGCTACTGGCACAAGACTGCCCGGCACTCTTGGAGTTTGACAGGGTGCATAGGACACTAGGCCCACGCCCCGCGGAGGTAGACCGTCCCCGAGATGTCCTGTGCAAGCTCCACCGCTACAGCCACAAGGAGATGATTTTACAAGCGGCCAGGCTCAAGGGACCAGTGGACTTTGATGGGGCACAAATATCGGTCTACCCGGATGTTTCCCGCTCCACACTGATCAGGAGAGCAATGCTAAAACCCTTGCTGGAGCGCCTCAGCAGAGCAGGATTGACATACAGATGGGGATTTCCCCTACAACTTACCATCTGGAAAGGAACTGACTCTTTCACTCTCCGGCGGCACGCAGAGATGCCCGACCTCTTCAGGTTCCTGGGAATGGAGCCGTTCCCGCTGCGGGACTGGTTGAGCCCCTTATCGTACAGAGATCCGCGCCCGCCAAACCAGGGGAACAACAGAGGCCTCCCGCGCAGATCCTCGAGGAGACGACAGAGGAAACCCACTCCGATCGGGAGGGGGGACCCGGAACAGTAAGCCGAACAGAGAAGAGACGCAAGTGATGGGTACGGGCCTTTTTGTTGTTTTTTTTTTTTTTGTTTTCATCAAGACTGATGGTGTGTGTGCCAAGACAGAACCCTGCTGGTGAGTGTTTCTTGTCTATGTTGCCCAGCCGGACTGATGTCCCCCTCTTCCGGTGTTGTACCCCCCCCCCCCTGCTGGTTGTTTTCTCCCGCTCCGGCCCTCACCTTCCCTTCCCGGGCCACTTTGTGCAGGGAACACACCCCTCATAGGCAACAGGCAGAGCACCCGGGCCCCCGCACCATCAATGTCTACCCCGGAAAAGCTAACTAGAGACTGCCCCGTTTCGGGCTTTGGGGATACCCCACCGGTCAGAGACAGACCAGGGTCTTGATAGCAGCAGGAGAAGGATCCCGGTGGAGAGACCCAGGAGACAGGAGACAACATGCAGGACAAGGCAGCCTTAGGAGCCCTGTAGCAGTAGAATAGACCTGTATCCGTTGGCTTCAATGAACTGCTCAAGGGTGCTTCAGTTTTACCAGGGGTCCTCTGCATTCATGATGGGGCATGTGGGGGAGGTGGGTGGGGGGTATTGGACGGGAATGTACTGTTTGTTTGTGTACTGTTTGTTTTTGAGCATCCGGGACCGGTCTCCTCTGGGAGTGGTACGTGGGATCCGGAGGAGTACATAGTTTTGAGGCTCCTATCCCCCCACGGGCCTTTAGATCACAGTCCCCCTCGGAAAAGTACTCCGGAGGGGAATGTCAGGAGATGTACTGGAGGAGCCCGATCCTGGAGGGGGAGGAGGGAGGTGTACGGGTATTGCTTGGCGGGAATTGCTTGGTAGCACTACTGTTGTATTGATTGTGCCTGATGCCCACACTGTCACCTGTGTTGGTACTGATTTGAGATGGATGTCCGTCCGTGTCCGGCTTTCCCCCCTCCTAACAGAAAACTTTTTACAGATAATTACTGAACCCACCCAGAGTTTTTGGCTGGGAGGGTAGTGGGGGGAGGTGGGGGACAGGCGGACATCTCAGAATTCACAGCGGTATAGATGTACACTTGTACGTTTCAGGGCTGTTTTGCTGATGACATGTTTAGTTTTATAGATACATGCTTTGTTGAATGGGTCTGGGAGGGGTGCTCTGGCCTCCGAAGTGTCCAGTCACCCTCCCACATAGATAGTCACCCCGCTGGGGCTCTGCTGGTGAGAGCCCTAAGGGCGAAGAGAGACTTGGTCTCACAAACGCAGATAGCGTTTTAGGATAAGGGACTGCTCTATTGCGGTCCCCTCTAATTTCCTTTCTACTTCTTTCTCACTTCCATCCCCTCTCTTTTCCTCTTCCGACTCTTCCTTTCCCCCTCACACCTCCCCCCTCTCAGTGTTCCCCTTCCCTCGCCGACCCCACCCTCCTCGCCCCCCCCCCCCCCCTCCCTGTTTTCCCTGGGACCTTATATCCCTCCTCCAGCTCGTCGCAGGCCATGGGTACCACAAACACCCTTAGATTAATGTCCATAAATACTAACGGCCTGAACACTCCCGAAAAACGTTCGATGGTCCTTTCCAGCCTGAAACATTCAAAAGCGCATGTGTGCTTCCTCCAAGAAACCCACTTTAGAGCTGACAAAGTGCCAAAATTACAAGACCGCTACTTCCCGATTGTCTACCATGGTTGTTCCTCTGAATCCAAGTCAAAGGGGGTTAGTATTCTGATCCGAGCCACAACACAGTGGAAGCTGCGGGATCAGTGGGAGGATGGAAAGGGTAGAGCTCTGTTTGTCAAGGGGACGCTGGGTGACAGGGTGGTTACGTTGGTTAACCTTTACCTCCCCAACACGGGACAGTTGGGTTTCCTGGAGCCGACACTGTCTAAACTACAGGAATTTGCTGAGGGGGAGGTGATCTTAGGGGGCGATCTGAACGTAACGCTAGATCCCTGCCTCGACTCATCCAGACAGGCATCACAGATCTCTTACCCGCCCCTTAAACGCCTAAAAAGAAACCTCTACTCGTTCCACCTGGTGGATGTGTGGAGAGTGTTAAAGCCCACCCGAAGGGATTACTCCTTTTACTCCCACCCACATGACTCCTACACCAGAATCGATCTAATCATGCTACCCCAATCCCTACTATCCAAGGTCCATTCAGCCTCCATAGGCTCCATTACGTTCTCGGACCACGCACCGGTCTTCGTGGACATTGACATTCTAGAAGCAGGCCACAGACAGTGGCAATGGAAGTTTAACGAATCCCTACTCCAGACCCCAGAGGTGGTGGAAGAAATCTCAAGGGAGTTGAGGAATTTCTTTAACTCCAATGTTGACACAGGCAGCACGCCACTGATGGTGTGGGAGGCACATAAGTGTACAATTAGAGGGATCCTTATAAAAATTGGTACTAGAATTAAGAGGGCCAGGGCCAAACAGACAGTAGACCTCCTGGACAGGATCAGGTCAGTGGAAACCCGACACAAACAGACATTAGCAGTACAGGCCTTGCATGAACTGACGGGTCTGAGGAATCAACTGAAAGAGCTAGCTATGTTCAAAGCTAAGGCGGTCATAGCAAAATGCAGACGCACCTTCTATGAACATAGCAATAAATGCGGTAAGCTGCTAGCGAGGGCTTTGAGGTCCCAACGATCGCAAGTCTTCATTCCAGAGCTTAGGAAGGAAGGGGGAGCAAAGGCCCACACCACAGAAGAGATTGCGGACCAGTTCTGCAAATACTATTCCTCTTTATACAACTTACCTCGTAAACAGTCAGAAAGAGGGAAATGCTTAGAAAGGGAAGCTATAAAATCCTATATTCAAAAATCAGGGCTCCCACAGCTCCCAGAAGAGGCCTTAGGTATTCTAGAAGAACCACTCTCGGGGGATGAGATCACGTTAGCCATAGCTGGTATGCAAACGGGTAAAGCCCCCGGTCCTGACGGTTACTCACTGGGGTACTACAAAACCTTTAGCGCCATTCTGATGCCCCATTTCCTAGCAGCATATAACAAGGCGGGGGAGGGGGGCACACCACCTGAGGACACACTTAGGGCCTTTATTACAGTCATTCCCAAAGAAGGAAAGGACCCCCTACTCTGCCAGAACTACAGGCCAATTTCCCTACTCAATGTAGACCTGAAGATCTTCACCAAGGCATTATCAATGCGGCTGTCCGAATGGATCCCAGCAATGATCCACTCGGACCAGGTGGGGTTTGTGGCATCTAGGGAGGCTAGAGATAACACCGCTAAGGCACTAAATCTCATTCATGCGGCTAAATCAAGGGGTACCCCATTAGTTTTGCTCTCAACCGACGCCGAGAAGGCGTTTGATAGGGTCCACTGGCCATTCATTATGGAAACCCTCCGCCATATAGGACTAGGACAGAGAATGTTGACCTGGATCCAGGCCATCTATTCCAGACCGTCAGCCAGGGTTAAGGTTAATGGACAGTTATCTCCCGCCTTTGGCATCACTAATGGAACAAGACAGGGGTGTCCTCTATCCCCTTTAATTTTCATCCTGTCTTTAGAGCCCTTTTTACTCACGGTTAGAAACAATCCCGACATAACCGGCATCGACCTGGGGGAATCACTTTCGCCAAAAATAGCTGCATTTGCAGACGACCTGCTCTTCTTTTTGACTAATCCCCTTATCTCAGTGCCCAACCTAATGGCGGAATTGGAGCTATATGGAAGATTGTCCTTTTTTAAGGTCAACTTCCAGAAATCAGAGGCCTTAAACGTCTCTGTACCCAACCCTACATACACCCTACTACAAGCAGACTTCCCTTTCAAATGGGCTAACACCCACATTAAGTACCTGGGGATTAACTTACCTAACAAAATTGAGAACGTATTCTCCATCAACTTCCCCCCCCCCCCTCCTGCAGAATATTAATAGGGACCTGCAGAATTGGAACACTGGTTTATTCTCATGGTTCGGAAGGTGTAGCATAATAAAAATGAATGTCATGCCTCGTATATTATACTACCTTCAGGCCCTACCAATTAAGATACCGAGCACTTTCTTGAGGGCACTCAATCGATCACTCGTCAGATTCGTCTGGGTAGGCAAACCACCGAGACTGGCCCAGTCCATTCTAAGATTACCAAAAGTGCTAGGGGGCATAGCCTTCCCAGATGTGTCCAGATATCACAGAGCCTGTCACTTGACCAGGATCATTGATTGGTGTCGCCATGGGACACTTAATCAATGGGTCCAAATAGAGCAGCGCATGACGGGAGTGGATCTGCGGGGCTTGCCTTGGTGCCGGAGGGGCTACGCGGAGCAGATAACTAAGCATCCCACGGTGGGAGAGACTTTGAGAGTAGCCCAGAAGGCCACTGGGGAATTGCTGGGGATATCCCTACCTTCCCCATTGACCCCAGTAGTGGGGAACCCGGACTTTAAACCGGGCATGGAAGATACTAGGTTCCAAGACCTATGGATGAACGGAAAACACCAACTTAGACACTTCATTAGAGAGGGACGATGGATGACTAGAACTGAAATATTAGAAGACCCTCTTTTGAGCAGCCTTCCCTTCTGGCAAAAGGTCCAATTAGCACATTTCATCAGGACACAGCCTCACCCGAGGCCATTCATGAGAAAGCTAACCCCATTCGAGCAGTTATGCTCAGATCAGGAGCCCATAAGACACACAATCTCACTGACATACCAAGCATTGAATATCCCACCTCATGACTTTAAGCTGCCATTTATAGCAAAATGGGAACGAGACCTGGGGTTGGAATTCACAGAGAAACAAGTAGAGAGGATCCTCCTCTTCACGATGAAATCGTCAGTGAGTGCTAACCAGCAGGAGTCAGGGTACAAAGTCCTCACGCGCTGGTACTATAACCCAGTGCGATTACATAAAATGTTTCCTCAGAGCTCGGACCGATGCTGGAGATGTGGAGAGGAGGCGGGTAGCCTCCTCCACATCTTCTGGTCCTGCAGACTCCTGACCCCGTTTTGGACAGAAGTCCACCGAATCTTGCAGAAATTTGTGGAAAGGGACCTGCCCATGACCGCAGGCTTCTTCCTAATACATCACCATGAGATTCCAGGTAAGGTCTATAGGAAATCTATCATCCCCTCCCTGGTCACGGCAGCAAAAAGTTGTATTCCCCTACTGTGGAAACAGACAGATCCCCCAGGAGTAGCAATGTGGTTGAAAAAAGTAGCGGACATCCACAGGATGGAGGACCTGGTGGCATCTGACAAAGGCCTCAGGGAACAATATCTCAAAAAATGGCACTACTGGCTTGAATTTTATTTCTCGGAGGAGTACGCGAGATTGACGACTTGAGTGATGGGGTATGTTGTACTCCGGACGCAGCAAGACGACCGAGCTGGGGGGAGCTGGAGGTCGGACTATCCCCCCTTCCCCCCCCCCCCCCCCCCCCCTGTCCACCCCCTATTTGTTGACTCCTTTCTTCTTAGCGTTCGGCTTTCTCCTGCTTCTTCACCTTTCCCCCCCCCCCTCTTCTTTCTTTTCCTTCCTTTTTTTTTTATAAAGAAAAGTAAGTCGACTCATGGGTAGACTTTTGATTAAAAAATGTGAACAGAACTAACTAATGCTATAGAACATCACAGCGGAGGGGGTGAGGGGTTACTTCCCCCCCCCCTCATTTAGAGGGATATCGGGGAAAACTCGACCTAAGTTCCAGTGGTTCATAACTATCTAACAACTCTCAAGTCGAGGGATAAAAATGTTGAAGTTAACAGATGGTTTGATGTCCTTTGTTTCAAAGTTTATATATGTATGTTAACGGATTTCTCACAAATAAAGAATTAACAAAAAAAAAAAACAGAATCACAATGGGAACAAGCTTCATGAAGTGTATACAAATCCACGAAAAGCTCTGCGTTGTGGGAACTCACACAAAAATTGTCCCTTATGCCCCATACACACGGTCGGAAAATCCGACCACAAAATCCATCGGATTTTGTCCGACGGATTTAGTCCGACACTGTTGTTGCATACACACGGTCAGACTTTGTTGTCGAAAAATCCGATCATTCTGAACGTGGTGACGTTTGTTGCCTATGACGGGACTACGTAGAGGCTAGTAGCCAATAGCTTTGGTCTTGTAATGTGATCTGAGCATGCGTGGCACTTTGTCCATCGGAATTCGATACACACGATCGGAATTGGTGTGATCGGACTTTGTTGTTGAAAAATCTATCCAGCAGGAGATAGAACTTTGTCCGTCGGACAATCCGATGGAAACTGTCCGATGGTGCCTACACACGGTCGGAATTTCCAACAACATTGTCCGATAGGACAGAATCCATCGGAAAATCCGACCGTGTGTATGGGGCTTTAGATGGTATTTGACGCCTTCTCGCTTGGCAACATTCTATCCCACATTATCTAATAAGTGCTGGAGATGTAATTCCAACATAGGAAGCATATTCCACATATTTTGGGAATGTACCCTTATACAGGAATACTGGAAAACCGTTTTTCTTCTCTTAAAAGATATATCCCAGATAGATATACCAATGTCTCCGGGTCTAGCTATCCTGAATTTATCCATTGAAGACATACCCTTTTCATTTCATCATGTGACGACACATATCCTATTGGCAGCTAGGTTAACTATAACCAGATTATGGAAGTCAGATACAACTCCCTCTATCACTCACCTCTTAGATACCGTAAACCTACATTATAGTTATGAATTAATGATGGCATCCAGTGAGGGTAAATTACCCAAGGAAAAAACCAAGTGGGCATCATGGGAACAATGGTCGACTATTACTAACTTTTTGTAACACTCATATCTAACAGATTGATAGACACTTTTGCCTCTAGTATGGACACAGGTTCCTGGATAAGTTCTATTATTGTGGCAACATTCTCCTCTTAGACACAGTATAGTCCCCATGGGGGTGTCTAGAGGACATATACTTCTATTTGATCTTATGTTACTATATTGATCTTATATTTCTATATTGAATGTATTGCGTTTTGTAGCATTTTAATAACAGTAATTCTTGTTCTGTAACACTTCATTGATAATTGAGTTGACATTATTTAAGTGCTATTCTGAGTTAATTTATTTTAACGGCATACAATGTGTAATTTGCATCTTCACTGTATGTTATGAAATTCAATAAAAACTGATTGAAAAGTAAAAATACTTCAGATCTCATATTTATACTAAAATTCAATAAAAAAAAAAAAAATGTTGTCATTTAAAAAAATGAAAAAAATAAATGGCCCTTTAAGAGCTATTGGCGGAAGTGACGTTTTGACGTCGCTTCCGCCCTGCAATGATATGGAGATGGGTGGGGGCCATCTTCCCCTCACTCCTCTCCATGTTAGGCAACAGGAAGGACCCGATCGCCGCTGCCGACGGCTCCGGTAAGCGGTGGAGGGGACCGGAGCATGGCGGGAGGGGGGCCTCTCCCGCCACCGATAAAAGTGATCTTGCGGCGAATCCACCGCCGAGACCACTTTTATCTTAAACCAGACCGCTCACTGAAGAAAAGGATACCAGGGTTATGGCAGCTAGCTGCTGCCATAACAACGATATCCTCCTTCAAAGTACCGATGTATAACAACGGTGGGCGGTCCGGAAGTGGTTAATGACATGTAGCATATGTGAAATATGATGTGTTTTGTGCAATTTTATGAAGGTGTTTTCTTATTTCTTTATTTTCTTAATCAGACTGTTCACCGGATGGTTTCTGTTGGTAAAAGGGTATTGGGTTAGAAGTGCAATACATAGATATACTATGCTTAAATTAAACATCCTTTTTCCATCCATGACACAAAGTGACACACTTCTTATTTTTTGAGCATGTCATATTTTCCAAGAAACCACATGCAACAATGTACAATAAAGACAGTATTTCCAAGAAATGAACTATGAATTTAGACTTGAGGCTGCTGAGAAAAAGCTGGTATTTATCATTATATTCTATTACTGTCATTTTTATATTTATGCCTAACATTTATTTTTGTTTTCATACTTTCCTGTATGGGATTTCATTCACTACTAAAGTGGAACTAAACTCTCTTAAGCAACATTAACTTATTTTAATCCTTATGCTGCTAGCCTTAGTAAATAGATATGAAGGTATATTATATTTTACATATATTTACATTATATTACACGTTTAAAGCTTTTTTTTTTTACATTTCTTCAGTTGCTTCCTCGTTTCTGGCCTTGGCTAAAATGATGTCATACATCCCAGGAGTCATCATGGTTCCCAGTGTGGTATGTTAAAGTTAGCAGTACAGTAACTCCATGACATAGTAATGTGATCCAGGGAGGTGAGGAGAAGGCTATACTAAAAGTCCCACACTTCCTATTGTGGATAGTAGTCATGTCTATCAGCAGTAAAGAAATATAAAGCAGTTATTTTGTGGCAACAGGTGGGCAAGCACTCTCATTGTAATTGGCCACAGGGTGTACGTAGAAACACTCCCCCTCTATACTCTCCTGACATGTCTATAGTAATTCTAAGGGCATGTGCCTTTTGCCACATCTGGCCCCAGGGTGCTATTATTATACAAAATGCTAGAATATCATTAGAATAGCATTTGCACAATAGGGGGCAACTGGTCATGCAAGGTGGTCTCACATTTTTTGATTTCCAAAGAACTATTAAGAGCAATCCTCTTACCAAATTGCACCTCATTTGACCATATACACCTTAAGAGACAGCTTTCCATATCACTATGAGTTATTCAATATCAAATATTAGAAGCAAGCATTATTTTTTGTTTTTTTTAATGTAAACCTGTGCAGTTTTAGGAAACGTGTTGAAAAAAAATTAATCAGACTATGTTACAATTTTAATTTTTTAGGGGTCTAGAATCTAGATTATGTGCCTTTGCACATTTATCTCAATACAGGCAATTTGGGAAAAGCATTCCTACTTTGTGTTTGAGTCAAATTGTGTAACACCTCTTACAGCTGACACAAATCTAAAGTTTGCAATCAGCATTATATGACTCAACTTTGTAGCTATGTTTTTCAGTTGTAATTTAGTTACTTCTAATTTAAATTCTTTTTTTCTGCTTCTAGTAAGTTTTGGTCAAAGATGGTGTTTTTCTATTGAAATAACTTTAATTCTGGATTAACCAAGGCTAGTCGTTTTTGCCTACCTCCAAGCACCAGCCTAATCCAACACAACGTTACTTTAATGCTTCTCTCTACTTGTTGATTTATTTATTTTTTTTTGGAGTTTACATCATATTTTGAGTTGGTGCTATGTTTCAGTCTCCAGGTAATAACATTAGCCATTACATAGGAGTGTTATTAAATAAAATTTGTAAGCAGGTACTTCCAAAAAGGTTTTAAAGGGTTAACCGTTGTCTTTTTGCAGGTAAATCAGGTAAACCTGCAAATTGTTACAATGTCTAAATGTTGCATTGTGTCCTCAGGCTGACTTGCTGAGCTGGTGGTGTCTGCGAAGGAAGGGTTAACGCTGTTGGCCAGGTTTTTCCACTCTTTTCAGGAAGGTTACCGCCCTCTGCAGGTAATACCATATTAATAGGGCTCACTAAGTGCCGAGTCTGAAGGTTGGTCCAGGGAAAGACTGGCATAATGTAGTTGTTTCTCAGTCGGAGTGGATCACCCCCTTGGGGGAAGAGAAAGCCCAATCAAGGTTCCCAGTGGGGTCTGGAGCCTGTGGATCTTTATGGATTTATAGCTACCAATCATGGACTTACTCACCTTTGTGGGTTTTTTACCAGCTTATAGAGGGATTAAAGGGATTGCTTACTATGTATTGTGGCTTGCTGCCTATTATGGACTCTTGCCTTGAGAAGTACTCTGTGAATACATCCATCTGCCTAAGGTATGGTCACTTTATGGGGCACTAGGAAGATCTGTATGTGAAAGTGTGTGCAAGGTCATTGAGAACAGTTACTTGCAACTACTTCAGTAAATTCTAAATTTTTTCATCTAAATTGCCTGGTCCGAAGTTTCTAAAGGGGTGCATGCATGGCGTATCAAAAGAACAGGGCTTACAACAAGGGGACTGAAGTTAGAGAAGATACAGTACAGAGGTCTAACGAGCAGATCGCTGCCCAGAGGAAGCTATATTGTTGTTGCTAATTACTACAATATTTGTGTCACTTGCTATCGTAGCCAACCTGTCAGGTCACCTGAGGCCAGGTGACAGATGCACACCGTTGGGGTCAGGAGTGTACCGCTAAGGTAGTGGACCCTATGGCTGACTGCTGCGAATGGAACTCTGGGTGGTTCAGGAAAGCAGGTAAACTGGAGCAGGAACATGGATCCACTGGGAGATAGAGCATAAGATTCCCCAGGGCATGGAGTCTAAGAGCCAGCAGGTGTTCACCAGAGCCTCTAGTGGTGAGAATAGACTGCAGTGCAACTGACTCCAGGTTGTGGCCCCCATGGGTCTCCCAGATCATGCTCACGGTAGGCTACAGGAGGATAGAGAGGAAGCAGCAGCCCAGGACAACAAGGGATAGTCAGGAGATGAGCCAAAGGTCAGGGCAACTAGCAGACAAGAATAGACAGAGAACACGTCAAAGGTCAGGATAACAGGCAGGCAGGGATAGTCAAAGAACAAGCCAAGATTGGTAAAAGAGACAGACGTAAAGCACGCATCAAGCAGGAGACAGGAAACCAAACACACAATATTGCTCGGGCAAGGCAGGCTTGGTCAGCACAGTGTTAAATAGTGTATCCCGTAGAGTCTAGGGTGTAGCCACGCTGAGGGAAGATTACTTAACCATGCAGGTGTGAGAGTTCAGGCTCAAGGCTGATTCACAGACCAGAGGTAAGCAGACAGACAGGGCATGAAGGTATTACTGGTGATTCATGACAGTACATCTCCCTTTACAAGGCCTCCCCCTCTTGGGACCAGGCTTGGAGGGGAAAACGAAGACGAGGCGCAAAGATTTCAGATGCAGGATTCCAAGACCTCTCCTCAGAACCAAAAGCTTTCCAATCCATGAGATATTGAAGAAGCAAGAAGCAAGAATCCAAAATTTGACAAACCTCATACTTCTGATCATCCTCAGAGACTGGAGCCAAGGTAGGGAGAGGATGGGAGAACTTATTGAGAACTAAAGGTTTCAGAGGGATACATGAAAGGAGTTTGAGATCCTGAGGCTTTTAAGGATCTGGAGTTTAAAACAAACAGGATTCAGCTTTTAAATTATATTGTAAGGACCAATGAATGTCGGGGCAAATTTCAGATAAGGAACCCGGAGTCTGATGTTTCTGGTGGAAAGCCAGACTTTGTCTTCTGGCTGTAGAGGAGGCGGAATCATGAATGTCAACCCACATGGAACTGAATGATTCCTAAATGGTAGCCAAAGCTGGGATGTCAGAAGAACAGGTCATAGGAAGAGGGAGCTGAGGATGTCTTCCATAAACAGTGATAAAGGGTGTCTTCTGAGAACTGACGTTAACATTATTATTGTGAGAGAACTCTGCCCACGGGAGTAGTGATGCCCAATCATCACAATGAGCAGAGACCAAAGTACGGAGAAAGAACTATAACTCCTGATTTACCCTCTCAGTCTGACCATTGGATTGAGGATGGTAAGAAGAGGTAAAATCCAAGGTAATGTTGTGGGATTTGCAAATGGCTCTCCAAAAGCGAGAAGTAAACTGAACACCCCTCTCCAAAACAACATGGGAAGGGACTTCATGAAGGCGGAAAATCTCTTGAACAAAAATGGGAACCAAGGCAGGAGCAGAAGGGAGACCAGGAAGAAGACCAAGGCTCCTTAGGAATAGGCAAATGCATGAGAAGACCAGCAGGAGCTTGTGAGGAGGACTTAGACTGGGCACAGACATGACAAGCCTTAACGAAGTCTTTAACTTTAGAATGAAGAGTAGGCCACCAGTGGTGGTTGCTGATGAGGAAGAAAGATCGGAGGGCCCTGGCATAACCTGCCACCTTGGAATCATGACCCTAACGAAGGATCTTAGTTCTTAACTTGTTTGGAACGAAGGTCTTGCCAGGAGGAATTTTTGAGTGCAGGGTAGGATGGGCAACAACACATGAGGTAGGAATGATTGACTCAGGTTCGGAGGTGGGCTTCTCATCCTGAATGTCAAAAGACCTACAGAGTGCATCAGCCCAACTGTTGCAGGAAACAGGTTTGTACATAATAGAAAAATTGAAACAGGAAAAGAAAAGGCTCCACCTGGCCTGTCTGGGATTCAGTCGATTGGCATTCTTCAAGAACTGCAGATTTTTACGGTCAGTGAAAATTGTTACAGAGTGCGGGGAACCCTCCAGGAGATGACGCCACTCCTCCAATGCCAATTTAATCGCAAGAGGTTCCCAATCACCGATAACGTCATTTTTCTCTGCCTGGGAAAATTTTTGGGAGAAAAACACACATGGTTGATGTTTGTGCTCAAAGGATTGAAGAAGCACAGCTCTCACCCCAGTCGAGGAAGCCTCCACTTCAATAAAGAATGGATCCCCAGGGTTAGGTCGCCTCAACAAAGGTCCAGAAACAAAGGCCTGTTTCAAGTCATGAAACGCAGAGACAGCTTCAGGAGGCCACTTCTTTGCATTCACACCCTTCTTGGTCAAGGCGATAATGGGCACAGCAATGAACTGCCTGTAATAATTAGTGAACCCAAGAAAATGCTGTGTGGCCTTGAGGCTTGCAAGAAGAGGCCAGTTGGTAATGACTGAGACCTTTCCAGGATCCATACGAAGACCCAAGCTAGAGACAAAGCATCCCAAAAACAGAACCTCAGAAGATTTTAAAGAGCATTTCCCCAGCTTGGCATACAGATTGTTTTCTCTAAGGCGCTGAAGTACAATCTGGACATGGTTTCTGTTAACAAGCAGATTTTCTGAAAAGATGAGAATGTCATCCAGATAGATGACAACAAACTGATAAAGCAGATCCCTGAAGATCTCGTTGACAATGTTTTGGAAGACAGCTGGAGCATTACACAGACCAAAGGGCATAATCAAGTATTCATAATGTCCATCTCTAGTGTTAAATGCCGTTTTCCATTCATCACCCCTCCATATCCGGATCAGATTGTACGCACCCCTGAGATCCAATTAAGTGAAAATGGAGGTGTCTTTCAATCTGTCGAACAGTTCCGGTATTAAGGGTAAAGGGTATCGATTTTTGATTGTCAGAGCGTTTAAGCCTCGATAGTCAATGCAGGGTCTTAAGCCCCATACACACGGTCGGACTTTTTCATCAATTTGGTCCGATCGGACAAGGTTGTTGAAAAATCAGACCGTGTGTATGCACCATCGGACAGTGTTCGTCGGTTTGTCCGTCGGACAAAGTCTTATCTCCTGCTGGAAAGATTTCCCGTCAACCCGGTCCGATCACACCAAATCCGAGCGTGTGTACGCTTGTCCGACGGACAAAGTGCTACGCATGCTCAGAAGAAATTCTGTGACGGAAGCGCTCGGTCAGGTAAAACTACCTTTCCTAATCGACACAGCACATTCGTCACGCTGCAATGTTAAAATGTCTTTAATGCAGCGCATTCTCTTTTTCTTTACAATGCAACAAGAATGACATCTTTTAGCTGCTCCTATTCACCCGCACTTCTCACAAACTTACTTCTTTATTACTTTGCAGCATTTATACACTACATGTTTATTTTTACTCAGATCGTAATACAATCTTTCTTATTTTTTTACCCAGATTTTTTTTTTTTTGGGGGAATACATATTTGAAGGAGATTTTTTTTTTTTTGGAGGGGGTTTGTATGTCTCAACTTAGCAAAACCACATTATTAACATTTGTATTTCTTGCTTACATTTACTAGGAGTTTGTTGGTTGTTGGTGCCCCTTGTTAATTCTAGGATTAGTGAAATGTACCTGCCTACTCAAAGAAAAACTGTCATTGTAGAAAAGTAAAACACAATAGTCAATGATTATTTCAAATCAAAAAAACCTTTATTTAGGTCTCAGCAACAGACCAAAGAGGAACGCAGCCATGGTGAAACTTGGGGAATTTGCAAAGCCTTGGACACCCATGGCAACCATCATTTTACAGACTTAAACAATTGGGGGCATGAAGACTACCTATCTAAATAATAAGGGAGCGCAATCTGGTCCTGAAGTCCAAAACATCCGGAACTGCAGCAGATGCCATCTAGGTCCCCAGGCTCTGGTACTACGAGAGGCTCCATCTTCTCTCAGACCAGACTGAGTCCAGGTTGTCACTCTCTTGTCTTCCTTGTACGCTTCCTTCCACGCCGTGGTGCTGGTGCTGGTGGGGTGGCAGAAGGAGGAGGAGGAGGCGGAGCAAGGTCACTCTCGCAAACATGTGTGAGGGGAGTCATCTCCCCAGCCATCCCCTCATTTAGTATTTTGAGGATGACCTCCTCACACATGCTGCGTTGCCCCGCCTCCATACCCGTAAATTTACTTGTAACCAAGGAGGCAAAGGCCTCCTCGTAGGTGGGTGTGGCATAGAGGGAGGCTGAGGCATCTTTTATCAGCTGGAGCGCTGACTCTCCCACCTCCCCCATGTTTTTCGCCCTTCTGTAGGGAAGGCGGAGGGGAGGGACTTGGGAGACAGTCAGGCTCCTACGCCTACCCCCCTCTTGGCTGCCACTACCCCCTGCCTCCTCCTGACTGCCACCTTCCACAGCCACCTCCTGGCTGAGGTCTTCCTGTGTATGAAAAAGGGACATAGTTTCAGTTATTTGTTCATCAAACACACACAATTCTCATCTAGTGACTGTTGCAAAATGTTTTCAAATACAAAACCATACAATTCTCAGCCCTGCAGTTTAGATTCTTCCCAAAAATGTCTCCCACACCACTGTCTGTTGATATGTCAATCACGTTAGGAAATAAGCAATTGGGGATCCTGAATTAACTGAACATCATTCATTATTCAACAAACTGGTTCCAAAACTACTATACCTGGAACAAGCTGGGCACCTGCACATATTCCTGACTGGAAGGCCCAGGTTGGTCCTCGGAATCCTCATCAAGGGTGGCGTGCGTGGAAGGACGCGTGCAAGGAAGAGTCGAGAGTGACTTCCTGACAGTAGCCTGGTCTTTGAGAAAGTGGAGCCTGTCATAGTACCAGAGCGTGGGGACATGGACATCAGCTGCTGCAGCTCCAGATGCTTGTGACTTCAGGACCTTATTGCGCTCCCGGAAATAGGTAGTCTTCATGTTGTTGATCTTCACTTTTAAGTTTGCGACGGTTGCCATGGGCAGGGTAGGCTTTACAAATGCCACCAGTTTCAGCAGGGCTGCGTACCTCTTTGGTCTGTTGCTATAATCCCTGTGTTTTGCCTGCCATAAGAGGGGGAATTGCCGGTATTTATCAATGAAGTGTGGGAGAAAGCTCACGTTGTAGAAGGCATCCATCACCTCTGCAAGACACAACGCCACACAAAACAATATAAATAATGTCAGCCTAAACTCTCCTAATCTTCTCCATAAAGAAGCCTCAAGTTCTAATCAGTCTAGGCTAGTTATGTACCAACGTCAAATTGTACCTTCGTTTGTAGCGATCGTCTCGTGCGTGAGCTTTCTCTCCCCTCGTCTCCCAGATCGTGGCTACGACACAGGCGTGTGACGTTTTATATACAGTGCGCATGCGTCAAACTCCGCCCGCCCCTGACGATCTTTCTCGTCTATTCCCCACCCCTTCTCTTTACGGCGCAGTGGGGAGAGCACATGGCGGGGACACAGCAGGTGCGCCCCAAATATCCCCCCAACGAGGAGGTGGACGAGGAAAGTCCGGAGGCAAAAACGTCCCGATCCCGGAGCCTGAAATTCAAGGCCTCCAATATGTCATTTGGAGAAATGTTGGAGATGGTGGACATATTAAAGAGGAGCGACTATGATGGGAAGTATGGGCCTTACCTCAACCCCAATGTCCGCAAGGCCAAGATCATGTCTAAAGTTGTGAGAAGGCTGTACAATCATTTTGGGGTACAACGATCCAAGGAGCAACTGAGGAAACGCTGGTCAGACCTGAAACTGAGGGAGGCCGATCAGTACAGAAAGATCAAGAGAATTCTTCAAAAAAGTAAGTAGTTGTGTTTTGTGTTTGATTTCTTGCTTGCATACTGCTCCATGTGGTTTGATTTTTACAAAGTTGTACATTCCAAAATGGCCACTTTCATGTTCGTCTGTGCATTCGATCGTACTCAGCCTCGATCTTTCTGCCACTGTCATGGTCGTGTGTGTGTCCATTCGATCGTACGCAACCTCGATCGTGCGGCCACTTATAATACGATGTTTGTTGTTTTTTTGGGGGAAAGGAAGTTTGTTCTCCCTAGAAATGTCATCCAGAATGTAAAGCCAATTTATTCAATGTAAAGGAGAGGTCACCCAGTAGCTGTTTACCCATCTGGACTCGAGAGCACTAGTGCTGGGACACCCAAACCCCCTTTTTATTAGCCTTTTCCACACATGTGCTCCAGTGGATACTAGAGGGGGGTCTCCATCACACAAACTTCTACCAAAAAGCTAGTCAGTTTAGCACCTTTACAAAGTGACTACATTCATGTAGTTGACATTTGTAACTGGCCAAACTAAAATAGTGTCCGTCACTTTCAAGCAATGTTTGTCATTTCCTATTTCTGCCCTCAATAGTTTGTGTTGCTAAATCTTCCTTTTGGACATTCTCATAGGGGAGCGAAAACTTGGGCCGTCTGAGGAAACCCCCAAACCAACACCTACCAAAAAAGGGGAAAGAGCAGAAGCAGAGGAGGAGGAGGAGGAGGAAGGAGAGATCATCGAACTTGGAGAAATTGTCACCACAACAGGTGAGTGTGGGAGAACACAGCTACTGGTAAGCTAATCCATGTATGGCTGCCTCATTTCCAACACCCCATTTTTGTTTGTTTGTGGTTTTTAGGTGACGTGGATGTTGTGGAAGAAAAATCGCACTTTACCACAGAGAGTGCCCACGTACTCATCGGAGAGATAATGGTCTGCAATAGAGATCTAGATTACATAAAGCAAAACATCAATGATGTTCAACAAAAATTGAAGAACATCATTGATATTTTAGGAAAAATATGAAAACGCACCAAGTAATTAACACACATTTGTGCCAGCTTCAGAACACATTTGCAACTTAAAAACTGTCTGAAATTTGGAACATGCACACATTGTGTCCACATGTGCTAGCTCCCACCATGGTGGATGAATGGCAACGTTTTTTTGGGGGTGCAAACACTTTACGAACTACGAAAGTGGTTGTGGTGAAGGGGTTGCACCCCCAAAAAACGTCCATTCATCCCCATGATGGAAAATGGCACTTTTGAAGCTTCTAGGCATGTGTTTTACCATCTAATGACCATTTTCAGTCCCAAATTGTGTGCATGTTCCAAATTTCCACTTTTCGGGGGTGACCCCCCCATGTGATGAAGGCAAGATCAAACACACTTTGAACATATAGTCATGTCTGATCTTGTCTTCACTTTACAAAGTTGAACTTTCCAAGTTCCTAGGTTCTGTTTTGCTCCATGCCTGGTTTTACCAATTGCGGAATGTTTGTAAACAATGTTGTAAATAACCAAGATGTTGTCAGTTTTGGCGTGAAGATTGTAAACGCACTTGGGAATGTTTTCCTAGTAAACTTTTATTTTTCTAAATGTGTGGCTTCCTTATTTAAAAAACACAATGCATTATGTATGTAAAATGAAAAGGATATGGGGGGCAATGGGTGTTATTTACTAAAGGCAAATCCACTTTGCACTCCAATTTTCTTTCCCGGGGAACTTTTTCAATGCACTTGTAGAGCATAGCGGATTTGACTTATGTAAATGACACCCACAGTGCTTTGTACGAAAACACGGAGCACAGCATTTTGGAGAATACACACATGTCAGACCTGGTGATGAAAAGGAGTATTTTGGGTGTCAGTTATGCAGTACAAACCTTCTCTAGACCAAAGATTAGGTAGCAAACACACAACATGAGAATAATCTTTTTGGGAAGAAGAGACTGTTACCTCCTTTTGCCCAGAAAGTGCATTCCCACTGTCGAAGGCAAAGGGAAAAAATGTCAAAGTAAAATAAGCTAAAAAGAAGACTGAAATGACATGAAATCATAGGTTGGTTAAAATATCAGATTTATTAAAAAATGCCTCTCACACATCGTCAGGCAGAGCAATGGCCCCCCTACCCACAAAGTACTGCATATATTGGTCCCGGACCACACGGGCATTTAGAGGGGGCAAGCCTGGACGTGCCACTCGAAGGGCTGTGAGTTCGGCATTTGGAGGGCCCTCCACATCTGGGCCAACGGGCACCACATAGTTCCTGTTATGTCTTTTGAGGAAGTTGTGCAATATGCAACAGGCAAGAACTATGTGGTTCAGTTTGTATTCCGCCAAGTTAAATGCCGTCAGGAACAGGCGGAAGCGGCTGGCCAGGATGCCAAAAGCGTTCTCCACAACTCTTCTGGCTCTGGACAGCCTGTAGTTGAAGACCCTCTGGTCCGGGGTGAGGGTCCTCATCGGGAACGGCCTCATCACATGGGGAGTCAACGCAAACGCTTCATCTGCGACAAAGACGAAGGGGAGTCCTTCGGCATTCTCCTCTGGAGGTGGCAAGCACAGACTGCCACTTTGGAGACGCCAGTAGAACTCCGTGTGCGTAATGGCCCCACCATCCGATATCCGGCCGTTCATCCCCACGTCCACATACATAAACTTGTATGTTGCCGACACCACCGCCAACATCACTACACTATTAAACCCTTTATAATTATAATAGTAGGACCCCGAGTTGGGCGGTGGGACGATGCGGACGTGTTTCCCATCAATTGCCCCTCCGCAGTTAGGAAAGTCCCAACGGCTGGCAAAGTGGGAGGCCACAGTCTGCCATTCCTGTGGCGTGGAAGGGAACTGTGGAGTGAAACAAGAAAAAAAAAAATTAGTCACTTTGCACCTAAACATTGCAAGCAGATTAGACAATCAACATCTTGGAACAAGAGCATTGTCTAAAATTGGAGGCTGGAAAGTATTTGCACAGAAAAGTAGAGGCTCCCCTTCACAGATTACTCACCCCCCCATCAATCCCCCCACTTCTGATGGGCCATTGGCAATAACTAGGGGTTTTGGGGGGGGGTGGTGGACAGCTAACCCTCTGCACTTCATTGATTGGCAAATGGCTCAATAATGTGGGCTAGTTTGGCCAGACCCTCTGTACTTAACACTATTGGCAGGCCACAGGAAAGATCAAATAACATTTCAACCCCCCCCCCCCCCCCCCCAAAAAAAGGCAGGCACAGTGTGACATTATTAAATTACCAAGCAAGCTAATAGGAGGGAAAGAAGACAAAAAAATAGGAAATGGAATGTATGGAGGCAGTCCCTTGCACTACATGCTTTGCTGAATTCATCCCTAAAGATGCGCACTATAAAGAGGTAGGTATATAGTGTGTATGGACCTTGGGAAAGCCAGCAGATAAAGGATTGGTACCATCTGACAGAGCAGTTGGGGGAGGGGGTTCCTAATGAGTTTGCCCCCCCCCCCCCACCAAAAGAACAAAAAAAGGGGGCTCTACATGAAGTAAACCACACAGCAAACATTTGTGCATATTTTAGGGGGTGTTTTGGGGCAAACAATACTATGCAGCAGACAAAAGACATTGCTTAAGTGACTAGGCCATAGGTGTCTATTGGGGCAGAAGAGCATGCTGGTGAGGTAAGTGAAGGGAAAAATGCATGAAGGAGAAAAGGGGCACAGCATATTAGAACATATTGCAATCATGGTAATTAGGGAAGGAGGTCAAAAATACAAGTCATTAGCAAACAGAGCATACATAGAAGGGAATAGTAAAGTAGAAATGTTACCTTAATATAGTCCTCCTGCAGGACCTGAATGATGGCAGAACAGGTCTCTGGAATAATGATTCCCAGGGCCTGGGGAGAGATACCTGAAGAGAACTTCAAATCCTGAAGACTTCTCCCTGTCGCCAAGTACCTCAACGTGGCAACAAGCCTCTGCTCCGGAGTAATGGCTTGTCTCATGCAGGTATCCTGCCGGCTGATAAAGGGGGTCAGCAAAGCCAAAAGACGGTGAAAATCGGGGTCCGTCATCCTGAGAAAGTTCCTGAAATCATCAGGATTATTCTCCCGGATCTCACGAAGCAAAGGCATGTGCGAGAACTGGTCACGCTGAAGCAACCAATTCTTGGTCCACATACTCCTCGTCACTCTGTTCATGGACGGGTCTTGGGTCAAAGCTAAAAGCCCGACACCAATTCCGCGTACAGCACGAACTCGGCGACGAGTACGCACGGGAAACATCGCTCAGAAGGTCACAAAAGGTCGGCTGGTCAGAACGGACAAACAGAAAGCACCGATAAACAGCAAGGCCTGAAAGAACGAAGTGAATACCAGCAACGAGCAGACAATAAGCAGTGCAAATCAAAGCGTCCTATATCAAGATATAGGCCGCAATGACCAACAAATGCGAACTGACTACACGCACTAATAAACAGATACGCACGACAAGCACAAACTGAAGAGCAGTAACGATCTGAGTCAGAAAACTGAGAAGCGCGAATCTTAAGTCACCAAACTTCCACTAACTCTCGATAAACACGGGATCAGCAGAAGGAGCCCAACGGGTGCCTGACGTGGTGCTGAACTTCCCTTTTCTAATCTCGTGGACGACGACTTACGTCACGACGTTCTTCCGGACCGGATATTCCGACAACTTTGTCCGACCGTGTGTACGCAACGCCAACATCGGACAAAGTACGTCGGACAAAGTCCGACTGACCTGGTCCGCGGATTGTCCGACCGTGTGTACGCAACGCCCACATCGGACAAAGTACGTCGGACAAAGTCCGACTGACCTGGTCCCCCTGCGGATTGTCCGAGCGTGTGTATGGGGCTTTATATGCAGCAGGAAGAGCAGGAGATACTGATGTGGTGGCCACAGGAATTCTCTCTTTTGGGTTAACCTTAAGTAGGCAGGACGAGAAACAAGAGGAACCCCAAGCTAGGATCTGCCCAATAGTCCAATCAATGTGTGGAAAATGGAGCTGTAACCAAGGAAGGCCCAATACAATGGGGTTTGAGGCTTTGGGTAGCACGAGAAAGGATATCCACTCCTGGTAGAGTACCCCTATAGACATCTTGACGGGAAGCAGAGGCGTACCTAGGGTCTCCAGCTCCCTTGATGAAAAATCTGTATGGCCCCCCCCCACCCGACTTTGGTCCCAATGCGATGCAAATTCAGTCATACAATCTATATGGCTGAATTTGCATCGCACAGACATTGCATGTGATTTGCACTGCAGTATGGTGCAAATCACATGCGATTTTGGACATCGCATATATGTGAACCAGCCCTAAATGAACATTAGTTTATGTATCATTACATGTGTTTTTTTACATTTGATGTTTCTACCAGAGTCTCACTGTCACAAAGGTGTAAATTCAAATACAATTGTCAGTTCAGTTGTGACCTACCTACCTTCACAGCAGTGTATAGTGTAGTGGTCCCTTCCCTTCCTACAATAGTACTGACCTACCCAATTTCTAAACTGACCTACAGTACCTGATTCCTACATTGACCACTACACTGACCACTACACACTGACCACTACATTACACACTGACCACCACACAGTGTATTGGGCAGTGTATAGTGTAGTGAGCAGTGTGCAGTGTAGTGGGCAGTGCGCAGTGTAGTGGGCAGGGGTTAGCAGTGTTGGTCATCTTACTTTAAAAAAGTAATTAGTTAAGTTACAAATTACTTTTCCCAAAAAGTAATTGCATTAGTAACTTGGTTACTACATTGGAAAAGTAATTAATTAGTTACTAGCTAGTATTAGCAAAGTAACTGTGACAGGGGTGGAAGCAGTGGTACTTGAGGGGGTGGCAGTGGTGGTACTTGAGGGGTGGCAGTGATGGTACTTGAGGGGTGGAAGCGGTGGTACTTGGGGGGGGTGGCAGTGGTGTACTTGGGGGGGTGGCAGTGGTGGTGGTGTACAGTACTTGGGGGGGTGGCAGCGGTGGTACTTGAGGGGGTGGCAGCGGGGGTGTACTTGGGGGGTGGCAGGCAGCAGTGGTACTTGGGGGGGGGGTGGCAGTGGTGGTGGTGCCATCCTCTCCCACCACCATCTCTGCCTTTTACTGATCCCATCCCCCACCACCAGTGGCCCCCACCCCCTCTGACGTCATAGGGAAAGCCATAGGGAAGTCCCCAACAAGTCCCCATGCGTCAGAGGGGGGCGGGGTCACCGTTATAAAAGACCGTCAGAAGAAGCGAAGCGTCACACAGTGGGAGCCTCCCATTGCGCGGAGTGGCCCAACAAAGAAGAGACGCCGTGGAAGAAGATGCCGGACGAGAAGACTAGAGCAAGAAGAAGCGGATCGGAGAAAGAAGATGGAAGAAGAAGATAAAGAAACTGAAGGATGAAGAAAGGAAGAAGGAAGAAGACCAGAAGAAAGAAGATGAAAGAAGAATTTAATAAAGGAATTGTCAAAGACCGTCTCCTGTCATTTTTAACTTTTTTGTCACTTTTTTGGTGAAATGGTAGGGGTACTTTTGTACCACCTTACCATTTCACACAGGGGGGGAGGCTGGGATCTGGGGGTCCCCTTGTTAAAGGGGGCTTCCAGATTCCGATAAGCCCCCTGCCCGCAGACCCCCACAACCACCGGCCAGGGTTGTGGGGATGAGGCCCTTCTCCTCATCAACATGGGGACATGGTGCTTTGAGGGGTCAGACCCCCAAAGCATCCTCCCAATGTTGAGGGCATGTGGCCTGTTACGGTTCAGGAGGGGGAGGGGCTCTTTTCTTGCGGCCTGCCAGGTTGCGTGTTCGGATAAGGGTCTGGTATGGATATTTAGGGGGAACCCCACGTCATTTTTTTTTTAATTTGACACGGGGTTCCCCTTAATATCCATACCAGACCTGAAGGGCCTGGTAATTGAATTTGGGGGAACCCCCACGCTTTTTTTTTTTTATCAGTGACTTTCAATGACTGTTCTCTGTATTACGGGAGCTGACAATTCATTATAGCCGCAATGATTTTAAATAGCTTTTTTTCCTGCAGAAATGACACTTTGTGCAGGGATAGTTCTAAGCACGGAAAACATGCGCCTCTTTACAGGCATACTATAAACACCCCCCAGGTACAAAATTTAAAGGAATATTACACTTTTATTGTTTCACTTTAAGCATTATTAAAATCACTGCTCCTGAAAAGACGACCGTTTTTAAAAGTTTTTTTTACATTGATACATGTCCCCTGGGGCAGGACCCAGGTCCCCAAACACTTTCATGACAATAACTTTTTAAAAATAAATGACTTTCAATAACTGTTCTCTGTATTACGGGGAGCCGACAATTCATTATAGCTGCAAGTGCTTTTAAAAGACTTTTTTTCCTGCAGAAATGACACTTTGTGACAAACTGACAATAACTTTTTAAAAAGCACCATTACATTGCCGAACACCGAACTCTAACCCGACCATACAGTAAATTGTTCGGGTTCGGGACCCAAAAACCCAAAACCCAAAAACGAACTTGTGGTAGGGACTGTAAGTGGAGTAGGTACAACCACCGGCTGCGATTAAGGTTGTTGAACCTGGGATCCAAAGGAGGCCTGCAGCTGTTCAAAGCGGGAGGCCAAACCTTGAAGGAATTGCATCACTTGGGTCTGATTAGACTCCTGTGTCTCGAGTCTGCGGACTACGCCCTGCAGCTGGTCAACGGTAGGTAGCACATCAGCCGGGTCCATGGCCCGAGCAAATTGTCAGGTCACCTGAGGCCAGGTGACAGATGCACACCGTTGGGGTCAGGAGTGCACCACTAAGGTAGTGGACCCTATGGCTGACTGCTGCGGATGGAACTCTGGGTGGTTCAGGAAAGCAGGTCCACTGGAGCACCAACACGGATCCCACTGGGAGCTAGAGCATAAGATTCCCCAGGGCGCAAACTCTAAGCCCCCGTAAACACGGTCGGACATTCCGATCACCAAATCCGTCAGATAATTTCTGACGGATTTTGTCCGAAACTGGTGTTGCCTACACACGGTCAGACAAAGTTGTCAGAATTTCCGGTCGTCAAGAAAACAATGACACGACGTACGACGGGACTATAAAAGGGAAGTTCAGCACCACGTGCGGCACCCTTTGTGCTACTTCTGCCGATCTCGTGTTTATCGCGTGTTAGTAGAAGTTTGGTTAGACGATTCGTGCTTTTCAGACTTGTGCTTCAGATCGTTACTGTGCTACAGTTTGTGCTTGTCGGTACGTATCTGCTTATCAGTCTGTGTAGTCAGTTCGCATTTGTTTGTCATTGTGGCCTATATCTTGATATAGTACGCTTTGATTTTCAGTGCTTATTGTCTGCTCTTTTCTGGTTTTCAGTTCGTTCTTTCAGACCTTGCTGTTTATCGGTGCTTTCTGTTAGTCTGTTCTGACCAGCCGACCGTTTTGAAGCCATGTTTCATGTACGTACTCGTCGTAGAGTTCGTGCTGTGCAGGGGCTTGGTGTTGGGCTTTTAGCTTTGACACAAGCCCAGTCCATGAACAGGGTGAGGAGGAGTTCATGGAGCAAGAATTGGTTGCTCCAGCGTGACCAATTCTTGCACATGCCTTTGCTTCGTGAGATCCGGGAGAATAATCCTGATGATTTCAGGAATTATCTCCAGATGACGGATCCCGTTTTTCACCGTCTGCTGGCTTTGCTGTCCCCTTATATCAACAGGCAGGATACCTGCATGCGGCAAGCCATCACTCTGGTGCAGAGGCTAGTTGCCACGTTGCGGTACTTGGCGACAGGGAGAAGTCTTCAGGACCTCAAGATCTCCACAGAAATCTCCCCCCAGGCTCTGGGGATCATTATTCCAGAGACCTGTTCTGCCATCATACAGGTCCTGCAGAAGGACTATATTAAGGTAATATTTCTCCTTCAACATCACATTCTATGTACTTAAGGTTTGCTAATGTATTGTATTTCTTTCATCATTCCCTAATTACCATGATTGCAATATGCTGTAATATGCTGTGCCCCTTTGTCCTCATGCATGCTGGAAGCTTTTAAAGTTCCCTTTTTGTCCTTCATGCATATTTGCCTTCACTAACCTCCCCAGCATGCTCTTCTGGGCCCATACACCTCTAGCCTAGTCACTTAAGCAATGTATTTGGTCAGCTCCATAGTATTGCTTTCCCCTAAACACCCCCTAAAATCTGTACAAATGTTATGTGTGTGCTTAAATTCATGCAGAGTGCCAGAGTTTTTTTATTGGTGGGCCAAACTCATTAGGAACCCCCCTCCCCCAACTGCTAGGTCAGCTGATACCAATCTGCTGACTTTGCCAAACCCAATACACACTATACCTACCTCTTTTGTGGTCAGATTTATGGATGAATTCACCAAAGCATGTAGTGCAAGGGCCTGCCTCAATGCTTTCAAATGCTACTGTTTTAAGTTTCTTTTCTCCTATTATTATCTTGATAGGTAATAGCAAAATGTAAAAATGTGCTTCCATTTGTTCATTTTTTTTTCTGTATTATGACACTCCTTACCTGTCCGGTGGGCTGCCAATAGTGTAAAGTAAGGAGGGTCTGGCCAAACTATCACACATTATTTATGCATTCAGCTCTCAATGAAGTGGAGAGGGTTACCTGTCCAAAACATCTACCCAACCCCCCCCCCATCATAACATTTTTAGAATAGGCCACCAGAGGGGGTGAGGAATCTGATAAGTTGACCTTATACTTTTGTCTTTAAATGCTCTTTTCCAAAAATGTTATACTGATCTTGGCCAAAAATGTTTGTGTCTAATCTGCTTGCAATGTTGATGTGCAAAATGACTATTTTTTTTTACTTGTTTGACTCCACAGTTTCCTTCAACGCCACAGGAATGGCAGACTGTGGCCTCCCACTTTGCCACCCGTTGAGACTTTCCCAATTGTGGAGGTGCAATTGATGGGAAACATGTCCGCATCATCATACCACCCCCCAACTTGGGGTCCTACTTTTATAATTACAAGGGGTATAATAGTATTGTGATGTTGGCGGTGGTGTCAGCGACATATGACTTCCTGTATGTGGATGTGGGGAAAAATGGGCGGATGTCGGATGGTGGAGTGATCGCGCAGATGGAGTTCTACTGGCGTCTCCAGAGTGGCAGTCTGAGCTTGCCACCTCCAGAGGAGAATGTGGAAGGACTCCCCCTCGCGGATGAGGTGTTTGCGCTGGCAAACCATCTGATGCTGCCTTTCCCAATACGGACCCTCACCCCGGACCAGAGGGTCTTTAATTTCCACCTATTTTTGACTCCAATCCACATGGCGGAATATAAACTCAATCATATTGTGCTTTCGTGCTGTATTCTGCACAATTTTTGGAAGAAACACTCACCAAACTATCTGGCCTCAGTTGGGCCTGAAGCAGACTTACCTGAACATGCCAACCTG
>CM053027.1:248612620-248656469 GCA_028564925.1 Lithobates sylvaticus | reverse complement strand
ATCTCATTCAAATGGTCAACTGAAATTGCTCTTTTTTTTTTTTTTTGCCAAAGGCGCATATCCTTTTCCACTGTCTCCAAGATTTCAAATGGAGCCCTTCTATTCACACGTACAATTTATTTCACTTATATACCCATTATTCAAAATCAGTCTCATCACAGTATTATTGCAGACAAAAGGTAAACAGTAAAGTTCTGATAAGTTTTTTTTAGTCTGGGTATTCACATAGGAGACAAACCCAGCTTTGTCTTCCATACAAGAAATCGCATTCACCCCAAACATTAAACTTCCTCAAACGGGGCACCATCTGTTAAAGCTGAATTTCTAGCTTAGTTAAATGAATATAGATACAAGCGAATAACGCGATTAAACCTTTGTCTGTATAAGAATATAAACGTACGATATCGGTGCCAAAAGGATAAACAATTACAATTTATTTATCTGTCCAGAAAAATAATAAAGAAACATTTTAGATTACCCAACCTAGTATAGAGATGTTATAAATGCCATGTGTTTACAAAGATATATAATTACAATGGACATACACAGGCTGTTCCTTAAATCTTAGTTGTATCTTAATATAGAAGAATAGTCGGGAAGAGTCAAGAGAGAGAGAGAGAGAGAGAGAGAGAAAGATAGAGAGGGAGAGAGAGAGAGACACATTACCCCGGCAGCTCACATCTCCAGACAGTCAGGCTAAGGCCGCGTACACACGAAGGGACAATCCCGCGGGATTATCCTCTGGACTGAAGTCCAGAGGATAATCCCCTCGTGTGTGGGCGCCGGCGGACTTTTTGGCGCCAAAGTACGGCGGACTAAAGTTTCAGGTTTTGTTCTCAAATTATCCGCTGGACTTGGAAGTCCAGCGGACAATCCCGCCGTTAGTGGGCAAGTCCGCGGGACTTTTGAAATGAACGGACTTGCCGCTCATCGGCAAGTCCGTTCATTTAGCACGTGACTTCAGGTTACGTAGCTAGCGTAGGCAGTTACTGCCGCCGCGCTAGCTCCGTGACCTGGCATGGATTTAAAGGGAATCCCCACGCCGAAAAAACGGCGTGGGGGTTCCCCCCAAATCCATGTCAGACCCTCATCCGAGCACGCAGCCTGGCAGGCCAGGAAAGGGGTGGGGACGAACGAGCGCCCCCCCCCTCCTGAGCCGTACCAGGCCGCGTGCCCTCAACATGGGGGGTGCCCTGGGGAAAGGGGGGCCGTGCGGCCCCCCCACCCCAAAGCACCTTGTCCCCATGTTGATGAGGACAAGGGCCTCTTCCCGACAACCCTGGCCGTTGGTTGTCGGGGTCTGCGGGCGGGGGCTTATCGGAATCTGGGAACCCCCTTTAATAAGGGGGCCCCCAGATACCGGCCCCCCACCCTATGTGAATGAGTATGGGGTACGATGTACCCCTACCCATTCACCTAAGGTGTAAAATGTAAAGTAAAAAAAAACACCCACACTTTTGAAAAAATAGTTTATTGCACTGCTCCGGGGGTCTTCTTCCGTCTTGGGGGTCTTCTCGCCGGACTCCCCCGCCATTTACCAAGCTCTTTTACCGAGCGAGGGGAGTCCGGCTACCTTCTTCGTCGTCGCCGCCGTCTGGGGGTCTCGATCCGCCTTCGGGGGTCTTCTTCCGTCTTGGGGGTCTTCTCGCCGGACTCCTCCCCTCTCTTCTGCTCTTTTACCTAGCTCTTTCACGAGGGGAGGTGTCCGGCTACCTTCTTCGTCGTCGCCGCCGTCGTCTGGGGGTCTCGATCCGCCTTCGGGGGTCTTCCGGGGGTCTCTTCTGTTCTTGCGGCGGTCGTCGTCTTCCGCGCCGCCGGCGCCTTCTTCTTCTTGTCCTTCTTCTTGTCCTTCTTGTTCTTCTTCTTCTTCCGATGTTGACCCGACGCTCTCTCTGCCCGGAATGCCTGTGCCGCTCTGAGCTCGGACTTATATAGGGACATGGGCGACAGGGTCACATGCACATGTCACATGGTGACCCCGCCCCCTTGTGTTGTCACAGTCCCGGAGGATGCTGGGACTGTGACATCGCAAGGGGGCGGGGTCACCATGTGACATGAACATGTGACCCTGTCGCCCATGTCCCTATATAAGTCCGAGCTCAGAGCGGCACAGGCATTCCGGGCAGAGAGAGCGTCGGGTCAACATCGGAAGAAGAAGAAGAACAAGAAGGACAAGAAGAAGGACAAGAAGAAGAAGGCGCCGGCGGCGCGGAAGACGACGACCGCCGCAAGAACAGAAGAGACCCCCGGAAGACCCCCGAAGGCGGATCGAGACCCCCAGACGACGGCGGCGACGACGAAGAAGGTAGCCGGACACCTCCCCTCGTGAAAGAGCTAGGTAAAAGAGCAGAAGAGAGGGGAGGAGTCCGGCGAGAAGACCCCCAAGACGGAAGAAGACCCCCGAAGGCGGATCGAGACCCCCAGACGGCGGCGACGACGAAGAAGGTAGCCGGACTCCCCTCGCTCGGTAAAAGAGCTTGGTAAATGGCGGGGGAGTCCGGCGAGAAGACCCCCAAGACGGAAGAAGACCCCCGGAGCAGTGCAATAAACTATTTTTTCAAAAGTGTGGGTGTTTTTTTTTACTTTACATTTTACACCTTAGGTGAATGGGTAGGGGTACATCGTACCCCATACTCATTCACATAGGGTGGGGGGCCGGTATCTGGGGGCCCCCTTATTAAAGGGGGTTCCCAGATTCCGATAAGCCCCCGCCCGCAGACCCCGACAACCAACGGCCAGGGTTGTCGGGAAGAGGCCCTTGTCCTCATCAACATGGGGACAAGGTGCTTTGGGGTGGGGGGGCCGCACGGCCCCCCTTTCCCCAGGGCACCCCCCATGTTGAGGGCACGCGGCCTGGTACGGCTCAGGAGGGGGGGGGCGCTCGTTCGTCCCCACCCCTTTCCTGGCCTGCCAGGCTGCGTGCTCGGATGAGGGTCTGACATGGATTTGGGGGGAACCCCCACGCCGTTTTTTCGGCGTGGGGATTCCCTTTAAATCCATGCCAGCTTGCGGAGCTAGCGCGGCGGCATTTACTGCCTACGCTAGCTACGTAACCTGAAGTTACGTTCGAAATGAACGGACTGCTCCGTGTGTGGGCAAGTCCGTTCATTTTCAAAAGTCCCGCGGACTTTTGGCCGGCGGATTATCCGCTGGACAAGTCCGTGCGTGTGTGGGCAAGTCCACACCCTCGGAAAGTCCAGCGGACCTAGCCGGAAAGTCCAGCGGATTGTCCGCTGGACTTAGGTCCGCCGGCAAAAGTCCGTACGTGTGTACGAGGCATAAGAGAGCTCATATCCCTAAAACTATTGGTTTTATGTTGTTAGAGTAACCCACTCCTATCAAACACCTCATTGGTTCAGAAGTGCATTGTATCCAGATTGGTTACTTTGTTTGGGCTAACTCCGTGTCTAAAGTCAACATTCCTGTTAATGACCCCTGGGGATAAGGAGCCATCTATTGTAAGAGAACAAAGGATATTCAATTAACACCTGGGCACAGTCAATCTATGGAAAAAGTCTAGCTTGCCTGTCATAAATATGAATATATATACACATATATATACATGCCCACACGTTTACACATCCGATTGGGGCATGGCAATCCAATTCCATTTTAACTATTCAAAATCTCCAACACATCTCCTGCTCCAGTTTATTATTAGACTCCCGTAAGTCATCATTCAAAGTGACATAAATATTGAGAGATCAAAGTAGTGTATATCAGTTCTAATTGGTAAGCACAGATCAGCATGCAATCCGTGTAGATATACAAGAACACTGTATCATATATGTAAACAGAAAAATGCAACGCTCTAAAAAATGTTACTTATCACCTGTGAACATTAAATCACATAATAGGCATCTAGCGATGTCAAGCGATTTTTATTTTAAAACAATACATAAAATACACAAACATGTGTCGCTGGTATCCACAAACTTACATCTGGTGCCGCCAAACTATAGCAGAGTGGTGGCAAGGAATAAAGCTCAAAGCTTTATTGTTTTTAAATAGTTTTATCGCAGGACATCACCAATAAATACTATACGTTTTTTCTTTGACATTGGTGGTTTGTTTTATTGGATGAGAGTGATCATTCCCTTTGATGTCCATGAGATGTGTTTTGGAGAGAGTTGATACATGGCAGATCTTAATTGGATGCTGCATAGATGTCCTGTGAAGAGAATAGAAAAGTAACAAGGGTGTTTGGCTGTTCTATATATTAGACAGCATCTCTTTCCGGTGAGTTTGCGTTTTTTACATATGATGGAGGATTTTTCAACTGTTCACTGCAACTACCGGTACTTACTTATGACGAAAAGAAAGCTGTATACACAAAAAGACGAACTGATACAAATTGGTGCAAAACATATGTAGAAAACACACATTATAACCCTAGACAAGTAAATGGCCTTAGGAGGGGGGCATATTAGTGTATTCCTACCAAAGGATTCACAAATGTTGCCTTATTTAAGAAAGAGATCCACATCCCATCTGGAGTTGAATCCTTCAGGTGTTCTAGTCCCCAGGGAAAAGATCCACCCCCATTTCTTTCAAGAAGCCTGCAGTGGATATCACCCCCCCCCCCCCCCTCCCGGGAGCTCTCTTAACCCTCTTTAGACCACTAAAAGTAAAGTTCTTTCTTCCTTTTGTCCTTCCCCAAAACATGACAAGGGAATTGCCTTGCCTAGATATGGTCAGGCTCTTTGTTCTGCCTGTGGGCTCTCATAGAGAGAATCCTACTTCCCAGTTCACCATTGCCAGGTAGATAAGGCAACTTATTTGCAATGCATATGCCCTTAGGAACAGAGTCCCTTTTTTCCCTATCAGGGCCCATTCCACCAGACTGTTGCTGTCTCTTAGGCTTTCAGTATCAAAGCATCTGCTTCCTTAATTTGTAAGACTACCACCTTGTACTCTGTTCAAGTCCTACCAGGTCCAGTCCTTAACTGTAAGTTTTATGTAAGTTTTAGCCACAAGGTGCTTCAAGCTTTAGCGCCAAGTTGCTTTAAGCTATTTTTGACCCTTGTTTTCTTATGGGCCCATTGGCAGTTTTGTTTGCTATGTTGTTGCTGTGCTATAGTACAGAACACACGCCCCCTCACCTCTTTGTCTTAATCACTCCTTATTACTTACAAAAAAAATGGATTCTCACTGAGCTGGTGGGGTTATATAAGTGTACTCTAGGGGCAACGACACATTGATTTGCCAGTGTCCAATCACCTGAAGGTAGCCTGCATATAACCCACAGTCTATAAACACAAATCCTGTATTCCAAAATAGGAATTTTGACTTACGTGTAAATTATTGGTAAATCTATTGTTTTTCATTGTCCAGTAACAGGCTAGGCTGGTCCATGATGATCTGGGCTCAGAAGATGTGAGTTAAATAATGCTGAACATCAAACAGAGAGACACAAAACAAAAAAATCAGACACTGAAAAAAAGCAGGCAGGCGAAATCTGTGGACTGAAATTAATGTTGCAGCAAAATCCGGTATGGTTATTTTATCTTTTAGGCTCCTTTCACATATGCAATTTGAACTGCATCCGATTCACATAACATTTGAACCAGACCAGCTTTCAATAGCTGTTCACATATATGCGGGCCGGTTGCTGTGCAAATTTTAAAAGGGACCTGTGGATTTTTCAGTCCAGTTCAGGTGTAAATTCAGTGTCAAATTCGCACCTGAATTGCACCTGAACTGCTTAATGGAAACCGCACCAAACTCAGCACAGATACTGACCCTGCATGTATGAGAATGGAGCCTTACTGAGCTGTTCATATTTATCTTTATCTTGATGAGCAGTATAATCCTTAGACAACAACAAGCTTCTCTCTACATAGGTACCTTAAAGATCTGTACTCTTGTAGAATTGGTATATGCACAAAGCAAGCAACAGGCAGGGCCAGCACCAGTTCTTGCATCCTGGCAGAGAGCCCTTAAAGCGCAGGACCTTGTAGTACGTGGCAGTACTGTAATGTAATGTTACCTGGGGGCAAACTAAATATACATTTTTTTATGTTAATTTATCTGTATAACTGATGTTCACGTCGATATTTTAGTATAAGTATGGACAAATCCCAATTGGTAAACCAAGTGCACTATTCTGTGACTAGTGACTAGTCTTCTATTGTTTAAAACACCAGCTTTTCATAACACAGTGTGTACCATGAAATAGATTTAGGTTAAAGCCGACAGCAGTTTACAAGTAATTACTGATTAAATCAGTCTGTGGTTTGGAAACTCACAAAACAGGAAAAGAGATCTCTACTGATACCCTTTTTTACCACATATTTTAGGACTACCCTGTTGTGAATGCATTTTGTCTTCAATCCAATAAATGTATTTGTGATCATATCAGGCTGCCAAAACCCCCTTGACCCCAAACTTTGCCTATTAGGTAAAGTAGCTCTAATTTCACAGAACACTACAGACTCATTGCTATCTCTGGCATTGGTATTTTCAATTTGGAAAACTATGTTGGTTGTCCACCTCTCCTCCAACGCTGGGTAAATGGCTTGCTCTTATCAATGCTACTCTACCTTTTAAAACTGGTGTATTCCCACAGAGGCCACCTTACAGAGTACACAGACCTGGGACAAGTGAAGTCTGTGGGTCACTCTCAATTAGCAAACACATCAAATGAAGTGATCAAATACACACACACCTAAAAACAACATACACATAAAAGAAGCAGACAAAGGGTCAAAGAAAGCATATACAGTCAAAGCAGAAGTAGTAATGGACTGAACACCCCCTAATTTGGTTCGCACCAGAATTACCGAACATGGAAAAAGTTCAGACCCGAACCGCAAACCATCTTGAAGTCTATGGAACCCAAACTTGAAAAACCAAAAGTCCTTATTTTGAAGGCTTATATGCAAGTTATTGGCCATAGAATGGGTATGGGGCCTGAGTACTGCCCTGGGGGACATGTATCAATGCAAAAAATGTTTTAAAAAAAATATCGTTTTTAAAGGAGCAGTGATTTTAATGATGCTTAAAGTGAAGTAATAAAAATGAAAAATTCCTTTAAATATAGTGCCTGGGGGTCCCCTTAGTCTGCCTGTAAAGTGACGCATTTTAACCGTGTATAGAACCTGCTGCAGCAAAACTGACATATATAAAGAAGAAACCCACTGCCGGCAATAAAAATTTAAAAAAATAAAAATAAATGACGTAGGGGTCCCCCGAATCAATGCCATGCCCTTTGGGTCTGGTATGGATTTTAAGGTGAACCCCGCGCTAAAATGAAAAAAAAAACAGCGTCAAGCCCCCCCCCCCCAAAATTTATACCAGATTCTTAGGTCAGGTATGGATTTTGAGGGGAACCCGATGCCAAAAAAAAATAAAATAAAAATGGCGTGGGGTCCTCCCAAAATCCATACCAAACCCTTATCCAAGCATGCACCCTTATCCAAGCATGCAGCCTGGCAGGCCAGGAAAGGAGAGGGATGAGCAAGCAACATGTTGATGGGGACAAGGGCCGCTTCCCAACAACCCTGGGTGGTGGTTGTGGGGGGTCTAATGCAGGGGGGCTTATGGGAATCTGGAAGCCCTCTTTAACAAGGGGAACCCCAGATCTCGGCCCCCCTTATGTGAATGAGTATGAGGTACATTGTACCCCTACTCATTCACCAAAAAAAGTGTCAAAAAGAAATAAAAACACACACAGTTTTTGACAATTCCTTTATTAAAAATAAAAAACAATGTCCCCCTATGTAGAGCCCTCTTTAACAAGGGGAACCCCAGATCTCGCCCCCCTATGTGAATGAGTATGGGGTACATTGTACCCCTACACATTCACCAAAAAAAGTGTCAAAAAGAAATAAAAACACACAGTTTTTGACAATTCCTTTATTAAAAAGAAAAAACAATGTCCCCCTATCTAGATCCATCATCAATCACAACCCCGCTGCACCGCTGTACCCGAAAAAAGACAAAAAAAAGGTCAGTGGAAGGCTAACCCAGACTGCCTGCTCAGCCATCTGACAGTTCTTACATAGGCAAGTAGCGGAGTCACCTTGCAACGTCAACTGGTGACACCACTCCCTTGTGACATCACCGACCGTTGCATGCTAGGTCAATGACATCACCTGGGGGCTGTGCCACCAGGTGATGTCCCCTGGGGATACTAATTTGTGTTCTTAACCCCTATGCTGTCTAAGGCTTGAGTTAAGGCAGCTCCTAAACTTGAGTTTAAGGAGCTTTTGGCATTTTTTTTTTGCTAAAGCTCCTAACTCAACTCCATAAAAAGCCTATGTGTCAATGTACGCATAGGCTTTTAGCACAGTTTAGGAGCTAATGTGTTTAGGTGAGCTTCAACCCCCCTCTCCTGAATGCGGAATAGGTTAGGAATGTTTTGACTGCTGGCCATGGGAAAACGCAAGTTTACAGTTTGTGGGTAAACTTGTTTTTCAGTTTCATCCATTTTATTTGTACATTTCATACTTTTTTTTACCAGATCATGGAGGATATGCAGACTGCCTGAGCCTCCTTCCTTCCAGGGGAGAAAACAAATGTAAAAAGGGGCACAGATATAAGGGGTGCTCTGTGTAAGAGGGTCTTTAGTGAGCAGAGACCCGCTTACATCAGAGATCACCTTTACATCAGAGTCCACAGTGTCCCCCCTTACATCAGAGCCCATTAAATAAGGGGTTCTCAGAGCACCCCTTACATCAGCGTTCCCCTTAACATTAGAGTCCACATAGGTCCCCCTTACAGTGAACTTTTGCAGACTCTGATGAAAGGGAGCTCTGCAGAATCTGATGTAAGGGGGGCTCTGAGGACTCTGATGTAAGGGGGCTCTGTGGACTCTAATGTAAGGGGGGATCTGCAGACTCTGATGTATGTAATGGCTCTGGTTACCAAAGACCCCCTTACATCAGAGTTACCCTTTACACTAGAGTCTGCAGTGTTCCCATTTACATCAGAGCCCCTCTTTACATCAGAGTTCTTAGTGTTCCTCCTTAAATCATAGTCCCCAGAGTTTTCCCTTACATCAGAGTCTGCAGAGCCCCCCTTACAGTGTAAGGGAACTCAGCAAGTTCAAATGTAAAGTGGAACTTGACGAGTTTAAATGTAAGGGGGAACTCGGCGAGTTCAGATGTAAAGGGGAACTCAGCGAGTTCAGATTCAAAGGGGAATTCGGCAAGTTCAGATGTAATAGGGAACTCTGTGGACTCTATAGATGGACTCTTTTGATTAAATCCATATGATTAGAAATGTTATTTATTAACAAAATATATGTATAGTGTATACTACAAAAAAATAGCTGTGCTCCGGTTATGCTTGAAGAATCTTAAACCCTACCCAAGACGGCAGGAAGAAGGACATGTGAAAGGGCCCCAAAATGGGAGTAAAGTGCCCAAGATTTATGGTTTCTTGTACCGGGGCCCTGAAGGTTCTAATTACACCTCTGGGGAGGGGGGGGCATGATTACCACCCATGACCACATGACCAATGAAAGCACATACATATTACTAGAGTCAGTAAAGCTGTGTACCAGACAGTAAGACCCATTACCAGAGTCATATAATGGATCTTTCAGTATATGGTTAATAACTAAAAAGTGAGCATGCATTTGGAGTTGAATGGTAAATAGCTGTGAAAAAAAGACAGAACACCCATTAAAAAGTCTTTCAATCTTAATTTAATTTTAAAATCTCCAAGTTCATCCAAAATGACTCAGCATCAGGTTTCCTCCTCCTCTTTCCCACTTAATTCCCCACTTAAATCCCTAAAGTGACTGAATATATCTGTACAATAAATGGCTTCCTGCAAAAAGTAATAAAATTATTCCCTTCTGGTTGCTCATGCTACTGATCTCTGCAGTGAAGATAAATTGCTGGCTAAAGGTCCTACAGAATCAACACTTGCAGAAGTGTCAAATTCCTGGTCCCCTGTTGCACACTGTGGTTCCTCCCACCAGCAAATCCATCCCTACAAGCACAGTAGTGATACAGGTGTTGGAGTCTTGAACCATTAATCACGCTCAGAATGGGTGCTGTAGGGTTTTCAGCCAGTGGTTTCTCATCACTACTGCAGAGATCTGCGGTGTTTACAGAGACCCATTTATTGTACAAATTTAATTTAGTGGCACAGTCACTTTAAGGGAACAGGGAGGAACTCTGAGGAGATATCTAATGGTCAAACAGTAAGTGTGTGCACTTACAATCTCCTGGTGGAGGCACCTCCACAGACCACTCTTAAGTTATAGCCTCACAGATCTTGGAGTTTATCAAATTTAGGACTCAGCATCTCATAGGTTTAAATTAAATTATTATAGCCACTCACGACAGTCTTTCTTTCCATATGCTACAATCCAGCTACAAGGTTAAAATCCAGCCAACAGCTATTCTGCAACTCTGGAGTTCTCCATGAATTCCCCTGTAACATCACTTAATGCAATACCATACTGTATATGATAAATTATGTCATCTATATATTTAGATATGTCCATTCAAGAAAATACAAACAGTGTTAAAAGTAATTATGTTGGACCATATCAGTAATTGCTAAATAAAAACATGTATTTTTTTTTTTAAGTTTTAAGTTATTGTAAAAAATAAACAATAATCATATTACTTTTTAACTTTTTTTTGCAGATATAAAATTGTGATTACACCAAGACGAATTTATCTGTCCATCTGGTTTGTTTGGATATTGTCCTTTTTGGTAGGGCTGGTTCCTATGTTCGGATGGAATAAAAAGTTCAACTCAGACTACCTGGAATGCCAGTTCCTTAATGTTATGAGGATGGATTACATGGTCTACTTTAATATTTTTGGATGGGTTTTTCTTCCCATGTTGGTTATTTTGGCTTTATATATTGAAGTTTTCTATCTAATCAGAAAACATATCAGAAAAAACATTTCAAATACTGGAAGAAAGGGAGTTTTCTATGGCAAGGAATACAAGACTGCAAAATCCCTTGCCCTGGTTTTTTTGCTATTTGCAATCAGCTGGTTGCCATTGTCTATTTGTAATTGTTATATTTACTATACTGAAGGCACTCAATATTCCAGTGCATTTAAGTGGTTAATATCTGTAGCCATACAGCTGTCCCATGCCAATTCAGCAATGAATCCCATTGTCTATGCTTTTAAAATTAAGAAATTTAAAGACTCATATTCCCAAATTATAAGAACATATATCCTACACAAAGTGAGTGAAAGTTCGAGTGGGGAGCACACGTTGGATGAGATATCTCAAGACTGTGTCGAATGACTATATGCCCACTATCATACTATGCTTCTTTTATATATTCTTTTATAAATATATATCCTGCATTACCGAGAATAGTGTAAAACAAAAATAAGTGTATGTTGCCGCTAACCCACTGTCATGTGTTCCCACACCAACTGGAAATTAGTATACAAAAGTGCAGCGCAACAAAAACAAGCGCTCTAATTCAGACAATCGATATAAAATACACTTCTGTGCCTGTATGCAAAACTCAGTACATATTAACAATATAACACACACACAAGTGTAACAAAAATAAAATAAATGAAAAAATGATTGATCAAAAAAAAACCAAATTATTGTGCAAGATTTCTCCTTTTGTTCAGCAATACCATGTTTGCCACCACAAGCTGTGCAAGCCACTTTTTTTTCCCTTTGACAGAGTCAAGAGTCACATGACGAAACACATCAGGGATGGGGCCATGTGACGTCACCATGCCCAGAACCAGAAGTAAGCTGAAGTTATACACATACACCAAGGTTGATGTTATTCATTAGGGGGCAGTGCTCTAATGTTTAAAAGTAGCAATACTCTTTGTGCACTGGAAGTAAGTGCACTGATTTTGTGAGTGGTTTATGAGAGTTTATTAATAAAGAGAGGCTATCATTTGAGAAATACTACACTATGGGAGGCTGTTTGTTCTTTTTGGAGGGATTATTGCTGAAGAAAGTGCTAACCAGAGGAGGAAGATTGATGACCATTTGAGTATAAATCTGGAGAAAATTCCTGGATTGATTATCAGATTATAGTATAAAAAAGCACTGAGTTTTGCATATAGGCATGGAAGTGGATTTTATATTGATTGTCTGAATTAAAAAAATGGTTGTGCTGCACTTTTGTGCACTAATAATCTGACAATTTGCTACTGTTCAATTGGTATGACTGTGAATCCAATACATTATAGGTTTAAAGAAAGCTATAAAAACTGATTTTCAAGCGTATGCATTAATTTCAGATTAATCATAGCAGATTGTGCTTATTGTGTATAAATAATATTTAGATTTTGTTAGAATTATTTTAGGCTATTTTTCCTACAGTTTTGACATATTTTGACCTTCCATTTTTTTCTTTTATTAAATACAAAGATATCTAGACTGGCCACTAGAGGCAAGGTATACTAGGAGATGCCTTCAGTGAGTCGGCCAACACATAGAACCCCACTGTTAAAAATAGCGGTAAAGTACAACTACTTGTATTAAGCAAATATTGCTGCCAAATATACATATATAATTACAAAATATACATTTAACCACTTCAGCCCCGGACCAATTGGCAGCCAAAGGACCAGGCCCCTTTTTGCGATTCGGCACTGCGACGTTTTAACTGACAATTGCGCGGTCGTGTGACGTGGCTCCCAAACAAAATTGGCGTCCTTTTTTTCCCACAAATAGAGCTTTCTTTTGGTGGTATTTGATCGCCCCTGCGGTTTTTATTTTTTGCGCTATAAACAAAAATAGAACGACAATTTTGAAAAGAATGCAATATTTTTAGCTTTTTGCTATAATAAATATCCCCAAAAAATATCTAAAAAAATATTTTTTTGCTATAAAAAACTTTTTTTAAAAAAATGCAATTAGCGATTATTGAGTTTAGGCCGATACGTATTTTTATACATATTTTTTTTTACTAGTAATGGTGGCGATCAGCGATTTTTATTGTGACTGCGACATTATGGCGGACACATCAGAGATTTTTGACACATTTTTGGGACCATTGTCATTTATACAGCAATCAATGCTATTTAAATGCATTGATTCCTGTATAAATGGCAGTTGTAGTGAAAGAGTTAACCACTAGGGGGAGGGGAGGGGTTATGAGCTGTGACGTGTGTTGTGTTTTTTACATTAGGGGGCGGGGCTGACATCTGACGTCATTGATCGGCTTTCCCGATGATCGGGAACAGCCAATCACTGACAGGCAGAGTAGGAAGCGCGGGGAGAGGTTTGTTTACACATACCTCTCCCCGTTCTTCAGCTCCGTGACCCGATCGCGGGACACCAGCGGCGATCGGGTCCACTGGTCCCGCGGCTGTGGTCACGGAGCTCCCGACCGGGTCGCGAGCGTGCCGCTGGCGGCGCGCACGCGACCCACGGGCAGGCATTTAAAGGATCACATACAGGTACGTGATTTTGCCTGCCCGTGCCATTCTGCTGACGCATATATGCAGTGGGCGGTCGGGAATAGGTTAAATAAGAACTGTATACTATTGCACACTGATAGCATTATGCATGTCTTCCTGTATACCTAAAAAAACACACTGAAAAGACAATATGTTGTAAAGCGCAGCACAAACTGCTGGCGCTATATAAATCCTTTATAATAATAATATTTCTTTAAACCCAAATCATGGTGGAAACAGACCAGTTGTTTTAAAAAATCTGCATTCACCACTCTGTATTGTTTAATGATATTGAGTCATCTAAGGCAGGGGTCTCCAAACTATGTCTCTCTAGTTGTTCAGGAACTACAATTGTCTAGTCATGTCTGTGAATGTCAGAGTTTTATAATGCATCATGGAACGTGTAGTTATGCAACAGCTGGAGGGCTGTAGTTTGGAGATCCCTGATCTAAGGCATTCAAACTTAGACTTTAAAATACCTATGAATGGTTTTGTCACATATGATACATGTATTGTGATATATATGATTGTGTTTTCCTGTGTTTTTTTTTTTTTTTTATACATAGAACAGACATCTTAGAAGTGTGACTGTGCTTAAATAAACATAGCCTTTTTATCAGATATAACAGAAAAACATTTTCAGCAGTCAAAGCACAAAGAGCAGTGAAAGAATTACCGGTAAAAGCAACAGACTCCTTACGTTCTTAACATATATTAGACTACAGGCTTTGTCCCCTTGACTTAAAATAGTATATTTTGAAAAAGTAGTGGCCTATTAAAATTATTGCAAGGAAAATGTTTAAGATTTTTTTAAATAAGTATGCAAAAACATTCAAATCCTAATAATAAATCTGTTTTGAATGCATTTTGTACATTTTATTTGGTTTCTATAGGTTTTTCACCTGTGAAGGGGTTAAGTGAGAGATACTTGTATAAACTGCGAAACAAAGCCATCTGGTAAAGCTAAAGTGTTTGTAAAATCAAAGCTTTTGGCCCCTTTACACAGGCGTCATCTCTTCAGTCACATTTTTGCTAATAAAAAATGGATTAAGTTTACATCAGTTTCTCCATCTTCTGTTTAGTTCTGTTACATCCATTTTGAATCCATTTACATCCGTTTTTCATCTGTTTACATCTGTTTTTCTTCTGCTTCCATTTTTTAAATGGAACAAAAATGCAGACTTGTTTTGTTAAAAAAAAAGAAAAAAAAGGACCTTAACGAAAGCGGATGGAAAAATGGATGTAAACGGACCACGTCTGCTTACATCCATTTGCCTATAGGACTGCATTGCTGTCCCTTTTTCATCAATGTATATACACGGATGAATATATATATATACTGTATATATATATATATATATATATATATATATATATATATATATATATATATAAAATATATACTTTTTTTCACCACTTAAGGAAAGGGAATATATAGCCCAAGATGTTGTCAATGTATTTACATTAAATAGCATATTTTTAGTAGCGATAGTGCTCTTGGTATAATTGGTATAATTCTTGGTTTTGGATAAAATATCTACTAAACCTAACTACAGTGTATTTACTATTTGCATAGCAAGACTGAACATTAAATATGCCAAAGGATCATTTGGTACCCACGATCATAAAAATACTCGGCTCAGGTAGTATAGCCTAACTTCTAATGCAGTTTAATTTTTCTCCCACCTCATTAGTGGTGAGCCAAACTGCCCTGGGTTTGGTAAACTTCAAAGAAGTTTGGATGCCAGACCTGCACCCCATTGAAATCAATGGGAGCCAAATCTGTAAATACCTTTAAAAATACCCATTTTTTTACATTGTAATATTTTGTTACTTTGATGTTTGAATTAACCACTTCAGCCCCGGACCAATTGTCAGCTTAAGGACCAGAGGTCTTTTTTCAATTTCGCACTGCACTACTTTAACTGGTAATTGTGCGGTCATGCAATTTTGTAACGAAACGAAATTTGCGTCCTTTTCTTCCCACAAATAGAGCTTTCTTTTGATGGTATTTGATTGCCTCTGTGATTTTTTTTTTTGCGATATAAACGGAAAAAAAAGAAAAAAAAATACTTTTTGTTATAAAAAAAATCTAATAAACTCAATTTTAGTCAAACATTTTGGGCCAAAATGTATTCAGCCACATGTCTTTAGTAAAAAAAATGCCAATAAGCGTATATTTATTGGTTTGCGCAAAAGTTATAGCGTCTACAAACTAGAGTACATTTTTCTGGAATTTACACCGCTTTTAATTATGACTGCCTATTTCATTCTTGAGGTGCTAAAATGGCAGAGAAGTACAAAACCCCCCCAAATGACCCCATTTTTGAAAGTAGACACCCCAAGCTATTTGCTGAGAGGCATGTTGAGCCCATTGAATATTTTTTTTTTTAGTCCCAAGTGATTGAATAAAGACAAAAATAAAAAATAATTTTTTTTTCTTCAAAAAGTTGTCACTAAAGATATATTGCTCACACATGCCATAGTTATATGTGGAATTGCACCCCAAAATACATTTTGCTGCTTCTCCTGAGTTGGGGATACCACATGTGTGGGACTTTTTGAGCCTAGCCGCGTAAGCACCGCCTTCAGGATTTCTAAGGGTGCAAATTTTTATTTCACTCCTCACTACCTCACAGTTTCGAAGGCCATAAAATGCCAAAATAGCACCCCCCCAAAAATTTTTTATGTTGTTGTATTTTACAGCTCTCATTTGTTTTTGAAAATGTAAAGAAAAAAAATTTTTTTTTTTCTTTTTTATTTTTTGTGTTTTTATGTGTTTTGGGGGGTTTTATTTTGGGGGGTTTTTATTATGGCCTCCGAAACTGTGATTGGCAGTGAAATAAAAAAATTACTCCCTTAGAAAGCCTGAAGGCGGTGCTTGGTTTTTGTTTAGGCTCCCAAAAAGTCCCACACATGTGGTATCCCCGTCTCAGGAGAAGCAACAGAATGTATTTTGGGGTGTATTTCCACATATGCCCATGACATGCAGTGACAACTTTTTGTAAAAAAAATATATATATTTTTTTTTTTTCATTATTTTTTGACAAAAAAAAAAAATATTTAATGGGCTCAACATTGCTCTCCAAATAGCTTGGGGTGTCTATTTCCAAAATGGGGTCATTTGGGGGGGGTTTAACTGTCCTGGCATTTTATGCACAACATTTAGAAGCCTATGTCACACGTCACCCACTCTTCTAACCACAGACAAAGCCCTTTCTGACACTTTTTGTTTACATAATATTTTTTTTTTGCAAGAAAATTACGTTGAACCCCCAAACACTATATATATTGTTAAAGCAAAGGCCCACAGATTAAAATGGTGGGTGTTGCATTTTTTTTTTCCATTTTTCAAAATTTTTTTGAAAAAATACACATTTTAATGCACTAAAACACTATATTGCTCAAATTTTTGATGAAATAAAAAATATATTTTTTTGTTAGAAAATGACTTAGAACCCAAAAAAAACTAAATGTATTTCCTGATGACGCCAGACCAACGCTTGTGTACGCCTTTGCGCAAGAGAAGGGGGGCAGGGGTGCTTTTTTTTTTTTTTTTTAGTTTTTTTTTTATTTATTTAGCTTTTTTATTCTATTTTTAAACTGTTCCTTCCATTTTTTTTCTTTGTTATGATTTTTATTGTTATCTCAGGGAATGTAAATATCCCCTATGTACTCTTTTTTTGAAAAAATTGGGGTCTAAGACCCTAGATCTTTCCTCTGCCCTCAAAGCATCTGACCACACCAAGATTGGTGTGATAAAATGCTTTCCCAATTTCCCAATGGCGCGGTTTATATCCGGGAGGGGGGGACATTCCCTCCTACTGCTTGTAAAAGCAGTCTAGAGGCTAATTACCCGCTAGAATTGCTTTTACATGAAAGCCGATCACTGGCTGAAAAGAATGATACCAAGATGATACCTAAACCTGCAGGCATCATTCTGGTATAACCATTCAAAGTCCAGCAACATACTGGACATATATTGTAATCTTTTTTTTTTTCATGCAGCCTCTTGGTGAACGAAAAAAAGAGATTGATTGGTGGGTATGCCCACCATTAGAATACCTCCCTTCATCCACCCACTTCTAATGATGGGCATACATGCACCATTTATATATGCCGATGCATGGGGCATCCTCCCGCAAAAGTTATGCCGTGTACACACGGTCGGAATTTCGACCGTATGTACGTGGCATTAGGAGCCAATCGCTCCTCCCCGCCCCCTGCTGCCCCCATGCTTCGGCATATATGCTCTTTTTTTTAACTGTGGTGGTGAAATCACCTCCTACAGCGTTGGAGTCGCGGCTTTATGTATCGTGGGAGCAAACGCTGTTGCTGTCAAGATAAATAAATCCGCGCTGCAACTGAATGGCGCACCTGAAAACAAAAAAATGCTTAACACTAAAACACAGTAAACAAAATTACATACCTGAAAAGCAAGCATGATAAAACATGATAAAACATAATAAAACATTGCAGAATAGAATGGAGTAAAAAAAGAGCAACAATAGAGAGAGAGAGAGAACAATAAAACGACAACTATTTTTGTTTTTTTTATTTTTTTGAGATTCACAGGTAAAAAAGCTCCTGACTGTTAGCGACTGAATCAAAACGCTACCACAAAAAAAATGTTAGCGATCGCAGGGATCAGGCCTGACTCTGCGAACACTGCAGTTATGTGTGCTTAGTGTTTTGTAAGTGACAGTGATCGATCGATACTGCACTTGGGTGGGCTGGGCTGGGCGGAGGGGGAAAACGCAGGTGCTAGCAGGTATCTGGGCTGATGCCGCTAACGCTGCGTTTTTTTTGGAACCCTAAACTGCTGGGACGCTAGTATAGATCTGATCAGATCAGATATTGATCTGTTCAGATACTATACCACTAAGGGAGGTGTATGCTTTGCGCGTGGGTGTTTGCGGTACTGGCACTAACCTGGGGCGACGCAGACCTTATTTGACCCTAAAACCTAATTGATATCACCCGCCGGGCGATCAGGGGGTTAAACCGTTATTGGGTAATAAATGGCGGGTGCCCTGACAGTATAAAAAACAAGCTAACTAACCAGCGTCACCCGTAACAGTAATACAAAAAAAAACTGGTTACCTAGCGACACTAATGCAGGGATCAGAAAAACGATCGCTTAGTGACACTGGCAAAAGGGGGTGAAAGGGTTAACTAGGGGCAATCAGGGGGTTAAAACCTTTATTAGGTAATATATGGGGGTACCTGACGCTATATAAAAACCTGACGGGGAACCTAAATAACGAAATAACTAACTGGCTAACCAGCGTCACCAGTGACAGTTATACAGTGATCACTGGTGAAAGGGTTAACTCTAGGGGCAATCAGGGGGTTAAAACCTTTATTTAGGTTGTAATATGGGGGTACCTGACCTATAAACCTATTTATGAACCTATATAAAACATGGCGGTTAACCTAAAAAAAAAACTGGTTACCTAGCGACACTAATGCAGCGATCAGAAAAACGATCGCTTAGTGACACTGGCAAAAGGGGGTGAAAGGGTTAACTAGGGGCAATCAGGGGGTTAAAACCTTTATTAGGTAATATATGGGGTACCTGACGCTATATAAAAACCTGACGGGGAACCTAAATAACGAAATAACTAACTGGCTAACCAGCGTCACCAGTGACAGTTATACGGTGATTACTGGTGAAAGGGTTAACTCTAGGGGCAATCAGGGGGGTTAAAACCTTTATTTAGGTTGTAATATGGGGGTACCTGACCTATAAAACTATTTATGAACCTATATAAAACATGGCGGTTAAAATAAAAAAAAAATGGTTACCTAGCGACACAATGCAGCGATCAGAAAAACGATCGCTTAGTGACACTGGCAAAAGGGGGTGAAGGGGTTAACTAGGGGCAATCAGGGGGTTAAACCTTTATTAGGGGGGGGTAGGGGGCTACCTAGGACCTAAAACTAACTGCCCTGACAGTTATTACAGTCACACTGACACTAAATGCAGTGATCAGTAAATAAATGATCACTGCAATTAGTGACACTGTGACTGGGGGGGGAGGGGTGATCTGGGGGGTGATCAGGGGGTGACAGGGGGGTGTTTTGTGTGCCTAACTGTACTGGTGTCAGTGTAGTGTTGTGCACTAACCTTAACATGTTCGCCGCTCGGCGTCTCCGGTCACATAGACCGGCGCACCGAGCGTGACATCACTTCCGCCTTCCTGTCTATACAATAGACAGGAAGGGGAAGCTTTTCATTCGCCAGGAGCGATCGCGAGGGGGTGGCCAGAAACCACTGGCCGTCCCCTCGTCCCGGATCGCTCCTGAAGCGATGCCGACCGTCCCCGCCGGCGGAGGGGGGTCCGATCGGACCCCCCAACCGCCTAAAGAATGGCACGTACAGGTACGTGGTTCTGCCTGTACGTGCCATTCTGCCGACGTATATCTACATGGGGCGGTCGGCAAGTGGTTAATAAAAGTGGTCAAAAACCCTTAAAATGCATTGGGTTGAATGGATTGAATCTCTGTGAAATTTTCAGCTTGAAGGTAAAGCTTGAAGATAAATCTCACAACATTTATGTGTGTTTTTGTTTTCATGTGTTTTATTATTTATATGTGTTTTTATATATGTTTTTTGCCTACCACTTTGTATCTGGGACAGGTTTTAAATTTTTAGCACACTTGTTAAAAATTAGCATTTTTTGTTAGAAAATGACTTAGAACCCCCAAACAAAATGTTAAAAATTAGCATTTTTTTGTTAGAAAATGACTTAGAACCCCCAAACTAAAAAAGGTGGAGTCGTATCAAGTAAATAGATACCAAACTGTAAGGAAACGTGGGAAGTGTAGAGTTACCCTTCAAGATTTAATAGTATTGTAACAAAGATGTTTTTCTGTTTTTCTGTAGAAACTCACTGTAAATTCTGTTTATCTCACACTCACACATTTCCATAACAAGTTTTAGTTCTCATGGCTTCTAGTAACGGGTCTGCTTCCCATAACAAGTATGCTGTTTTGTACTTCCATATTATCAAAACATACTGAGAACCTTATCAAGGACATATATTGCGTGAGACATTTTTAGAGTAAATATGATGTTGAGTCCGAAAGAAGAAATATTATGAATCTTGCAGATCAATATTGAATTGTATAACAAAATGCTTAAATGCTTGAATGCGATTGGTTGTTCAATTGCGTTCTTCCCCCTTTTTTGTATTGTATATGCTCTGTGAAACGGAAGTAAAGGCATTCTTTATCAAACCTCATACGGTGTATGGTGTCTGATTATCTGTCCGGACAGACAGGGTTTTTTTTTCCATTGACCGCCAAAGTCCAATTGAGGGAAAGAGGGGCTGATGCAGAGGGGCTGATGCAGAGGGGCTGATGCAGAGGACCTAACAGATGGTACCAGAATAAGTGGGGTACATTACAGGTAAGCTTTCTTTAAAATTACTTTTTCAAAGTATTTTTGAACGGCTTACTCTGTCAATGTTATAACCCGTTGCATTATAGCTCTTAAGGCATAATTGATTAATTTATTTTGATTAGCTTGCCTGAGAGATAGGGACATTAAACAGGAATGCCTGCTGCCTAATTGGGCGCCAGGGTTCCGGGTATTGTAATACAGCTCACTCATAAACAGGAATGCCTGCTGCCTAATTGGGGGCCAGGGTTCCAGGAGAATTTTAATACAGCTCGCTCATAAACAGGAATGCCTGCTGCCTAGGTGGGGCCAGGGTTCCGGGTATTAATATAAAAGGACGGTATCAGGATCAAAATATAGGGGACAAGGATACTTGCTAAAATTGCCCAGGATCCCTCCCATATATTGTATTAATACCATACCATAGCAGGTTGAAAACCTTGTTTTTAACCAGAAGGACTGGTCATTGGAAACCTCTAAATCATTTAAACACTTAATGTCAGGACCTTGTCCTAAGTGTTTTTTGGCAGGACGCTGCCCAAATTGTGTAACAAGCCTATTATTTGTGTATAAGGGATCAAATACTTATTTGGTTACTAGTATTCCCGGAGGTTATTACCAGGTTTAATATACATAATAGTTTTGTGTTCCAGGAGGGTCTTTGATACATCGTGACAACAGGGACGTTGTAACATTTTTCTGGGGTAATACATGGATTGGTGAGGCTAACTTTTGATCAAAACATGTTATGTGAATAATTCCTTTTGCCACTGACATCTTTTGCGCAGGGGAAGTCAGGTGCAAATTTTGGATATTTTGGCGTTTTGCCAACAAGGGTTCAAATGCTAATATCTCACCAACCGTAACGGATAGTGGGGAATTGTTTGCAGCATTAGTATTACAGCAATTGAATGTACTGTTTAAACCTGTTGGCACTTTGCCAAGAAATTTGAAATATAAATAAAAATTGTTTGGTTATAAGAATAAGGAAAGTAATAACGTACAAAGCTTGCTTATAAGCAGGGGAACCTCTGGCAAAAGGGAGTGTTTTTTGGCATTTTGCCAAGAAATAAAAACTTTTAAATTTCAAGACGCTTTAACTGTGTCATAGGTACTATTGAATGTGAAACGGGTAAAGAACTTTTGTGGCTTGTCCTAACTCATTAACTGTATGTTCTGCAGCTGATGTGTATAAATAGAGTCATAATATAAGATAAAGTATAAGAATTGTAAAAATGGGAAATCTGCCGGGAAAGGGAGGTTCGGAAGGTAAGCCGGATCAGCCCACTCCTTCAGATTTTGTGTCTGAAAACTATGGAACATATTATACTGAACCCTTCTGGAAAAACATATTGACCAGAGCACATGCTCTACAAATTGCGGGGCTAAGTGAGTGCGGACCATATTCTGCAGAGAAATGGGAAGAAGTCACTAAAATGTGTGGCCAACATAGGCAGTATAATTATCCACCGTTTCCTTATGATAAAGAATATATGACTAAATGTTATAAAATATGGTGTAAAGCATTAAAAGAGTATAAGAAGCAATTCCCTCATCCATTAGAGAAGCCTCATCCTTCCTTAGACAAGCCTCCTAAAAAACCAACACTTGCCTCTGCCCCTGTCCAACCCCTTTGTTATGACATAGAGGATTCAGAGGATTATGTGCCAGTACCTCTGCCACCCCATGCTATAATTAAAACTGATAATGAGGAAAAGCCAAAGGAAAAACTTTATCCTTCACTGGAATTGACTATAGAATTGACTATGAGAGATCCAAAGGTGACCCAGGTAATTAAACTGGTCGATACTAAGTGGCAAACCCTGACCCTGACCCCCCCCACAGTTTGTGGATGATGTAAAGAAAAGGGCCTCCTCCAGATTTTTTAATACCAAAGGAGGACTATTCGCCCAGACCTCAGGGACTCCCACCCCCATGCTCCCAGCCTTTGATAATTCCACGTTGCAAACACAAGAATACCCAAATCAAAGCTGTTTTCATTGTGGAGACCCCTCCCATTGGAAAAAATATTGTCCGCACAGAAGAAACACCCAGGGAAATGGACAGGGTAGGTTTCAAAGGATGGGGTGGAGTGTTTCCAGATGCAGATATCAGCGTAAATTTTCCAATTATCAAACACAGCCATATCCTTCTCCAACACAACAAAGCCGCCCCCTGCAACCTGAACAATACACCCAAAACCAACCCCCACCACCTGGCCGCCGCCTAACGCAACCAGAATATAACCGTCCTGTAATCAAGGCTGCCTGGCCCCCCAGAGAACAGCCAGAACCCAGAAACACTGTAGAATTAATTCAAATGGATTGGCCAGGGTACAATGATAACAACCCTCGCAATAACCCCTTTCATCAACATCCATAGGAGTGCCCGGAGCAGATTCCCTCCTTGGTAATGCATTTCTTCTCTTCCCACTGGAAAACACTTCCACAGGTAGTCCTTAAAGTTGAGGGATGGGTGGTATGTTTTTTTTTTAGTGGACACAGGGGCTAATACGAGTTGTCTTAATGACACCCGTTTTTACAAAAAAAAAAAAAATAATTGTACCGAGGGCTGCTCTACTCTATGGGAATTAATGGGATAGATGTTACACACAAACCTTTGCCATCCTCACTGACTGCCCCTTATGTCTAAAGGGAAGAGACCTCATGTCTTCATTAGGGGTAACGTTAAATTTAACCTACAAGGGGGAATGACTGCCGAATCAGCAACATGTGACTTGACTTTCCAAAAAGAAAAGATTTGACGTTTTACTTTATGACCATACTGGCAGAATTAGAGACTCACCCGATATGGGAAAAGTCAAAGACAGACGTAGGACATGTCAAATGCACTCCTTATGTCCCTACTTTCAAACCAAACATCATACTATTCTTTCAGAAACAATACCACCGTCATGCTGACGAAGTACAGAGTACACCACAGATCACCACATACATGCAGAAAGGCATTCTAAAACCCATTATCAGTCCCTGGAATACACACATGCAGTAAAGAAAGCCAGCGGCGAGTGGAGGCTAGGGGGATTTGAGGGGGGTGAACAAATGTATTTAACCACTTCCACCACTAGTCTCAAACATCACGGGAATTTTTTATAAACATCCCCGCTTCCTCCACTGTATATAGGGTACTAGACTTTCAATGCTTTCTTTAGCATTGATGTTCACAAGGATTTCCAAAGGATCTTTGCCTTTGCCTGAGGCTCGGGCTCGGGCCAACTGACTTGGGCCCGTCTTCCTCAAGACTTTGTGGACAGTCCTGCAGCATTTTCCATGGTGTTAAAACTAACCCTGGATGACTGGGTGCTCCCACAGGGATCAGTACTCCTGCAATATGTAGATGACCTACTGTTATGTAGTGAGAGCGGGGCACAGTGTGCAGAAGACTCTGAAAGCCTGATGACTCACTTATCTCTTAAGGGTCACTTGGTGTCTCGCAAAAGAGATCCAGTGGTGCAGGGAGAGGGTGGAATACTAGGATGTATTATCTCAGGCGGGACCAGGCAAGTGTCCCCTGAAAGAGTCAAGACTCTGACCTGTCTCGGCCCACATAAAGATAAGGCAGCGCTCCTTTCTTTTCTTGGCTCTATTGTCTACTGCAGGCAGTGGATCCCAGATTGTTCTTTTTATGATTCAATCCTTGCGCCCCTCTGCTGCAGCCACTGCCCCCAAGCAGGTGTTACACTGAGGAAATAACACGTACCTTATTACAGTCTTTGGCCAGTGCTCCAGCACTGGGTTTACCAGATCATAAGAAATCCTTTGTGCTTTACTGTATAGTCAGGGGCCCTGCGCTGGCTGCCGTACTGGCCCAAGCGCATGGTACCCACTACCGACCCGTGGCTTATCTATCCAAAAAACTCCCCGTTCAGATACAAGGACTGCCAGCTTGCCTACAAGCTGTTGCTGCCTATGGCAGTAAACATGACAGTAAAAGAAACATCCAAAATCACTTTAGGAACTGATACTACATTGTACACAACACATACTGTAGTACACCTTTTACAAAATATTTCTACATCTACTGACTACATAAATTTTTTTTTTGACGGCAGCTGTTCTAAGCGATACTGTATGCTGTAGTAACTTTACCAAACATAATATGAGAACCGAAACCACTAGCAGCGACTTCAGCTCAGCAGGCAGAGCTCTATGCTATGACACATGCCTGTCAATTATTCAAAGGACAAAAAGTAAACATTTACACTGACAATAGATACACTTTTGGGGTCTTTTGAGCCCGCGGGTACAAGACAACGGATAATTAGCAAATCTCAAATCAAGTCTGGGTAGAGGATTTATTAAGTGCACTCCATTTACCCTCAAAACAAAACAAAAAAATGTTTTATTAATGTCATAAAAGTAATAGGTCATTCCTATGACAAATCTGATATTACAAAGGGAAACAACTTAAGGGTCAGAGCAACCAAAATTGCTGCTGAGGAGACAATCCTCAGAAGAGGCAATCAACCCTCCAATTTTTTTCTACAGATTTTTCGTCCCCAAGTTTCCCAGTCCGAGCCAGAAGAATTGTCTGACATTACCTGTTGGGAGTCACATGGTTTGACACACAACCCGGACGGCTTGTGGTCAAACAAGGAGGGGATCATAGGTATTCCAGAAACAGTAGCTCCTTTGATTTTATCTTATCTCCATGGCCCCGGGCACATAGGTAAGAAACCCCTACAGCAACTTGCTTAACTTGTGTCCAGAATAATGTTCAGGGACACATAGGCCCATTAAAAGACTTACAGATTGATTTGACACACATGCCCAAACAGAAAGGTAATATCAAATATCTTTGCGTAATAATACGCCATTTTGCCATTTTCCTCATGGCCGGAAGTTATTCCCTTAACAGGAGAGACCGCAGGGATAGCTGAATAGAAACATTAAAGACAAATTGAAAAAGGCCCACCCCCAGATAAGAACCACCCCCCCATGCTAGGACAGGACTGTCCCCCTTTTGAGATCCTTATGGGAAGACCCGCTCAACGAGCCCCTAAGATAGGCGAGGAATCTAACTTGTATTCCTTACAGCAAGAGCATGTGAAATATCTGGTAAGTAGCTCTGCTGAAACTTATGACAAGGTTGCTGTCACCTTTCTTCCTCTTTCCACAGAACCAACACATCCTTTCGTCCCGGGGGATAAAGTACTGATCAAACAACTTGCAGTCCGCAAACAACCAGGCCTCGTCTTCCAAGGTCCATTTGAAGTCCTTAAGGTCTCCAGGACAGCAATACTGACGGATCAAAGCCCACAATGGATCCATGCATCAAGGTTGAAGAAGAGCCCACAGATAAAGGAGACAGGAAAGGAAATGGAGGAGCCCCACAAGAAGAGACTCAGCCACTATTGCCCCATGCCCCCTCTCACAAAACCCCTTAGCCCCCCCCATTTTGACCACAGACTCTCCCCGTGAGCCCAGAAAATGCACCACCTGGACAATTTGTTTTCAATTGTAATGACCATCACTGTATTCTTGCTCTTATTTTTTGGGTGTTGGCTAAACTCCTCGTGCGGGATGGGTGAGGATACTGTTGTAGTGAATCCCAGAGCAGCATACATGGAAAGGAGTCACACTTATCCACAGGCCGACATTTAGTCCCTATGGATGGAAGGCCTATCACCCTAGAGCAGTTACTAAATACCACCCAGGAAGTCCCTGTTATAAACACCACTCCCACGGGTTAGCTACTTTTAATATCCTGGACCCTGATGAAAGGATAGGTAACATGTCCCTATATGACATATGTAAATGTGTAAGGGGATCCAACAATCCACAGGTTACTGAATGGATAAATAGCACACACATGGACAGCCCCTGGATAAGGCAAGTTGGAGATAGCATTCCCTCTCTGGGGGATTGGATGTGTTTAGTGGGATTAAAGTCAAGACTTAGCCCCCCCAAAGTGGTTCAAACCCCTCATGTTCCCCACGGATGGATGGTCTGTTGTGGACTATGGTGCCATACCACCGTCCCTTACCCTATGGACAGAAAAACTTCAGGTTGGTGTACTATTGTGGAAATGATCCCTCTAACGGGGACCACAGGGTCAGACACACTTGTGTCCATGAAACCTGCCCACGGTCACCTTGAATTTGGCAGACACAAGAGGGAATTAACCACTTGGTGGGACAAAATTTTTGCATCCTTCGGTGGGGTGGCGTATACAATGCCCTCACAAAGGTAGATGGATTTGGGATGTTAATGGACTCATGGATGAATGCCACAGCAATAGATATAGGATTACTCAATGAAGAACTTAGGAAGGTATTATTTGAACAAGAGGTAATTAAACAAAGGCAAGAAAGAATGATGATGGTTCTTACAGGGCTGTGTGACCTAACCGGGGATAAAACCCTATGCTACACATACATGAACAATCTTACAAAGCCGTCTGAAGATTTAGAAATCCCAGACTATTATGACATTATTAGAGGTCACAATGAAGAAAGGGCAAAATTGCAGGACCAAATGAGACGTATGGGGGACTCATGGAATCCCTTTTCAGGTGTAGGAGGATGGTTCGGTTCTATTTGGGAAAACATTATGAATTTCTTTAAGAAAGCGGGTATGATACTCCTCATGATACTTATTTTAGCTCTGGCCGTTTATGTGACAATCAAATTGGTGTTCTGCCTGATAAGTAAAGTAGCAAAATCAAAGAACCTAGTTGATAAGTCTGAAACAGCCATGACCATGTTCAAGGCAGGGTATAGGTGGTACAATGAGTGATCAGCGGAGACTTCTTAAAGTCTCCTATGATCAAAGGAGGGATTGTAAGGAAACGTGGGAAGTGTAGAGTTACCCTTCAAGATTTAATAGTATTGTAACAAAGATGTTTTTCTGTTTTTCTGTAGAAACTCACTGTAAATTCTGTTTATCTCACACTCACACATTTCCATAACAAGTTTTAGTTCTCATGGCTTCTAATAATGGGTCTGCTTCCCATAACAAGTATGCTGTTTTGTACTTCCATATTATCAAAACATACTGAGAACCTTATCAAGGACATATATTGCGTGAGACATTTTTAGAGTAAATATGATGTTGAGTCCGAAAGAAGAAATATTATGAATCTTGCAGATCAATATTGAATTGTATAACAAAATGCTTAAATGCTTGAATGTGATTGGTTGTTCAATTGCGTTCTTCCCCCTTTTTTGTATTGTATATGCTCTGTGAAACGGAAGTAAAGGCATTCTTTATCAAACCTCATACGGTGTATGGTGTCTGATTATGCCTGTCCGGACAGACAGACAGGGACAATCATTTTGATGTTCACAGCGTGTGGCACAATCACTGTTTAAATACACATTTTTTTTTTCCATTGACCGCCAAAGTCCAATTGAGGGAAAGAGGGGCTGATGCATAGATCATGCTTGATGAGCAGCTTCCCTGGCTATCTAACTCTTCGCTGTTTAATCCACCCATCCCTGTGGCCCCAGCTGTTAACATATTCAAAGATTTGGTTCTTAACGATTTAACTGAATTACCTCCTAAAAAAAGTTCATAGTCATTCTTTCCCTAAAGCAGGTTTTAAATCACTATGTAATAGGAAGGATCTTGTTGTCCGTCCTGCTGACAAGGGCGGTGGTATTGTCATATTGGACAAACCAGACTATATAAAAGAAATGTATAGAATTTTTGGAGATCAGGATACATACAAATTACTTATGAATAATCTTACCATGGCCTTTAAGAGAGAATTAGAGGAGCTTGTTACTAGGGGTTTTAATGAACACATTTTGAATAAGAAGGAGATGGCATTTTTAGTTCCCATTGCACCCAGAATTCCCACGATGTACTATCTGCCCAAAAATCATAAGGACTCCATTCACCCTCCTGGATGACCGATAGTGAGCGGTATAGACTCGGTGACCTCTCGCATCGGTCGTTATATCGATTTTTATCTCCAACCCTTAGTTAGACAAAATCCTTCCTACCTTAAGGATACTGGGTATACTATTAGACGTCTTGAAAATTTGGAGCTATGCGGTGATTACATATTGGTGACTGCTGATGTAGCATCGCTATACACTTGTATCCCCCACACATTGGGGATTGAAGCTGTGAGACATATTTTTAAACAAGATGTATCCATTACGGAGAAACAAGCTGATTACGTTATAGAACTTTTACGGTTTGCCACTAGACGTAATTACTTATGGTTCAACCAAAATTTTTATCTCCAGCAGAGAAGCGTGGCTATGGGAGCTAAATTCGCCCCCAGTCTCACCAATCTGTTTATGGCCAAGTGGGAGGAGGATGTCATCTATATTGAGCATAGGCCATCTTTGGTCTTTTGGGCCAGATATATTGACGACATCCTCCTCCTATGGGATGGCCCCATAGAGTCTTTACAACAATTTTTTTCCTTCCTTAATGCTAATGATCGTGGTATTTCTTTGTCCTATGAGTCAAGTTTTAGTAAAATTCTTTTTTTGGATCTGGAGATCGAGATTAGTTCATGGCAATTAAAATTTCAGACTTACTTCAAACCTACAGACCGCAGCAGTTTCATCCCTATCGATATTTGTCACCATATATCCTGGCTTTGTTCAGTTCCTCGCAGCAAATGTTTGAGACTATGTAGGAATTGTTCCAATATGGATACTTTCATAGCACAAGTCTCAATTCTCTAACAGAGATTTATTGAAAAAGGGTACAATCCAGCTGCCGTAGACTTGGAACTACAAAACATAGTACAAGTCGTGAGGGGTTCTTTATTAACTATTAAACCACGGCGTGAACATGAATATTCCTTTAAATGGTCACTATTCACAACATTCTCGATTCAACATAGAGAGGTTAAGACAATTATTAATTGCCACTGGAACATTCTGAGGAATGATTGTGTTTTGGGTACCATCAGGGTAAGGTGACTTTTAGGGGTGCTCCCTCATTACAGGACAAAATTGCTCCAAACATTAACAACCCTCCTGTACGACCTTGTTTCTTCCATAACTTGGTGGGCTACTATCCCTGCAAGAGGTGTATTTTTTGTCAACATCATTTACGTGGGAGATCTAAAATGACCAAATTTAAATCCAATGTTACTAACCGTATCTACCCCATTAAACCTTTTTGTACATGCACTACTAAATACGACTACACGCACATTTGCCACAAGGGTTGGAGAACATTTTGCTAAGATCAAAAGGGGTGATACTAAGCATAATGTCCTGAGACATTAAACCTTTTGACTCTATGGTGGTGGATCAACAAGTGTGGGCACGTTTTTCTATGTTACATTGTTATCCAGTTCAAGTTTTAGTTATTTGAACCATGTTTTTGGATATTTATTATTTACTGTTTGGTTCACCCTCCCAAACATTAAGGACTACAATATATATCTTTTCCTTGGATATTATTGGACAGTATTCACATAAATTCTTTATCTTCACATTTGTCCTCAGTATATACATTTTATTGGTTTACTGCACATGTATATTTTAGTCATTTATGTACTTATACACTGCTTGTATATATTTTTTTGAGTTCATTCTCAGATTATTTATTTGCACCTTTTTATGTATATGTACAATATCTTTTCAGTTTATTCTGAGATTAACTTTGAGAGCTGCAGTTATTTTTCACATATAGTAGAAGGGGAATAACCATTCTTAAACCAGAAGTGACTAAATGTTCATTGCTTCCAGCTCCTTTACTCACAGAGGAGATTATAGTTAAAGATAATGTCCATTGCATCCGGCTCCATGACATGTGAAGGACCTAACCCACAGTCCCTTAAGGCACCCGGTTAACATAATATCTAACCCCTCCAAATCCCCCCACAAATGATGTGACAAGATTTTGGAGTAAAGGGCCTTGACGGCCTTTTATTAACAAATTACCATAAAATAAAAAAAAAACATTTTAAATAGGGCTGTGGAAATTAAAGATTAATTCTTAAAATTCTTTTGATCGGTACACACCGCTCCGCCGGCTTCCGGGGCTTCCGGGTCTTCAGGGAGTTCTGTCGGACATCCGGTGACGTCACGGACATCGACGTCACCGAACTCCTCCCCCTTACCCAAGTGCCTCCGTCTGCTAACGAAGGGAAGGGGGAGGAGTCTGGTGACGTCCAAGTTCTGATTGAAGGTAATGCATACGTGAGTAGTTTGTGTTTGAACACAAAAAATAAATCTTATACTTAAGCGGTGAGCACTTAGATCTTTTCTTTCTACCCATGACCTGGCATACCTTGCTGAGATCTAAGGAGATGTGAGAGAAGTTTTTGGTCCGTGTTAACCCTTTTATACCCGCTTGCATGACCACCTGTTTGCACAGGGGTCCATGCCATAAGATGAGAGTGATTAGTTAGACCGGAGGTGGAGGGATTGTCACGCTACTGTGGGAAAAAAATGACTTACGTCAGTGCTACAGTTTGAATTTAAAATGTATTTGTGTGAAATGTGAAGTTAAGTCATGGATTGTGGAAACAAACTAATGTCGGGTGATTGTATATAGTGTATACCACAGTTACCACTGACGAATGCAGAGTTGCAATGCAAGGAGATCAGCTAAAAGTAGTTGGATCTGTATGTGCGTTATAATTAATCGAAATTAGTCAGCCCTAATTTTAAATAACTCTTAAACAACTTTTTATGTACTTTTTGGGCTCTTTGAGGGGAACACACACCACTGGTCACTGCGACAAACTTATTTAACCGCTTCCCGACCACCTAACGCAGATATACTGCGGCAAAATGGCACGGGCAGGCAAAATCACGTACCTGTACGTGGCCCTTTAATTGCCTGCCCGTGGGTCGCGCGTGCGCCGCCAGCGGCACGCCCGTGACCCGGTCGGGAGCTCCGTGACCCCGGCCGCGGGACCAGCGGACCCGATCGCAACTGGTGTCCCGCGATCGGGTCACGGAGCTGAAGAACGGGGAGAGGTATGTGTAAACAAACCTCTCCCCGCGCTTCCTACTTTGCCTGTCATTGATTGGCTGTTCCCGGTCATCAGGAAAGCCGATCAATGACGTCAGACGTCAGCCCCGCCCCCTAATGTAAAAAAACACACACACGTCACAGCCCATAACCCCTCCCCTCCCCCTAGTGGTTAACTCTTTCACTACAACTGTCATTTAAACAGGAATCAATGCATTTAAATAGCATTGATTGCTGTATAAATGACAATGGTCCCAAAAATGTGTCAAAAATGTACAATATGTCTGCCATAATGTCGCAGTCACAATAAAAATTGCTGATCGCCGCCATTACTAGTAAAAAAAAAAATATTAATAAAAATGCTATAAAACTATCCCCTATTTTGTAAACGCTATAACTTTTGCGCAAACCAATCAATAATCGCTAATTGTGATTTTTTTTTACCAAAAAATATGTAGAAGAATACGTATCGGCCTAAACTGAGGAGAAAAAATGTTTTTTTACATATTTTTTGGGGATATTTATTATAGCAAAAAGCAAAAAATATTGCGCTCTATTTTTGTTTATAGCGCAAAAAATAAAAACCGCAGAGGCGATCAAATACCACCGAAAGAAAGCTCTATTTGTGGGAAAAAAAGGACGCCAATTTTATGTCCCGTATGAGATCCCTCAAAGACCTGGCTCCCATATAGTCCCCCCCCCCCCCCCACATGTAGCACCAAAACATCTAGTTTACTTCTGAACGCACCCTGTTCCAAAGCATACCCGGTACCCCGATCCATCTGACCTGAGCTTCCTGTCTGGGGATGCCCAACTGCCTACCGTTTGGCCAAACATCAGCTCGTCTGCCCCCCCAGTAAACGTATGAGTGGCCCAGGATCCAAACTAGGCCAACCTCTCCACCTGTGAAACCGTACAACACAAAACAGTTCCCCCCAAAACCAAACACTAAAATAAAAGCCTGAAAACCCATTTTAGACTTAAATCTGTAACAAATGTGTGAGAATATAAAGCTTAAATCTGTCAGAGTCCCACCTACCAATGCGCTTAACTGCATCATATCTGAGACCGGCCCTGGAAGCCTATGTGGCTGCCCCTATTTGGAAAGAATGGGAGGCGTAGCTGTTTGGATCGTAGCCGGCCGCTGTCAAACATTTTTTAAATACGGATATAAATTGGAACCTAGACAAGGACGACCCATCTCTATGTATCAGAAACAAGCCTGTGAACCCAGGAAGCATGTCCCGCAAAGATTCCACTGCTCTTACCAGACAAATGTGTGACTCCGTAATCCGGAACACTTCCAGTCGCATGCCCTTACCGGTCTGATCCGTTTTTGACCATTTTATCCATATTCTGACCGAATCCTGTAAATAATTCAGATCCCCCACCAGCAGCCCCCCCTGAGACTGTTTCGAAGGGCTGACTAGCTCTCTTATCCGTAACGCCCCAAAGAAAGCTAGTGCAAAGGCTGTGCGGAATAGAGCACATTCATACTCTGAGCTGCAAATTCTACTCAGGTGCAAAAATAGGCCGTGTAGCATGTCAAAGGAAACTGGGCGCCGCCCATCCCTCTTCTTATGCGCTCTCCTGTACCCCTTTACTGCTTGTCACACCCAAAAATTCTTAGTATAGTCCTGTTGCCCTTGTAATTTGAAAAGAAAGGCCAAACCTGCCAACTTCCGATCGATGGCAGCTGCCGAGATACCCCTCTCCAATCCCCTATTAATAAAATAGAGAACTGCGTGGGCTACCTCTCGACCCTCGGGGGTGATCTCAAGCCTGTGCAAGCATGCTAACCAATCTTGCCATACCTTGGAGTAGGCATCCCAAGTAGCCTTACTCGCGGATCGTTGAATCCACCGTGCTGCGTTCCCAAGGCAATGTTCCACATCCAGTCGGGACATTTGCTGCTGAAAAGTGAGACACTGAAAGCGAGACAAAGTTTCAGCCAAGGTGTTACCAACCCCTGGTAAGTGCACAGCGTAAATGAAAGCATACAACTGCCACCAGAGCAGTACCAAATGTCTCAGCAACCTGACCAACGTTGCCCACAATCAGTTAACCACCTAGACGACCCCAAGGTTGTCACAATTAAGCCGCACCTTCAAGTTCCTGAAGGATTCCCCCCATATTTCCATTGCTACTACAATCAGGAACAGTTCCAGGATGACTAGGTTCTTCAAGAACCCAGCCTCCCCCCATGCTGGGGGCCAACAGGCCAACGCTCTATTTTCCCCGAAAGAAGGCCCCATAGCCCGTGGAGCCTGCAGCATCCGTGAACAATTACAGATCGCAATTGCCGATGGGACCCGACATCCACAGGGCGCACCCGTTAAACGACTCCAGGAAGTGCTGCCACACCCGCAAGTCCTCTCTGTGCTCACTATCGAGACTCACGAAGTGCGTCGGGGCCTTGACTCCAGCGGTTGCTGCCGACAGCCTGCGTCAAAATTCCCTAGCCATGGGAATTATTTGGCAAGCAAAATTTAGCTTCCCCAACAACGATTGTACCTGCCGCAATTGTAACTTGTGCCTTCCAATGGTCCTACGCAACTCTGCCTTGAGATTTTCCAGCTTGTCCATCGGCAATCGACATTCCATTCCAATCACATCCACTTCAATTCCAAGGAAAACAATGTTAGACATGGGGCCCTCTGTTTTTTTCGGTGCTAACGGGACCCCCGAAACGTTCCGCTATATGTTGCAATGTCCCCAACAGGATGGCCCAAATTTGGAACCCGGTGGGCCAATGCATAAGAAGTCATCCATATAGTGAATGACCGCGTTGATCCCGGAGACGTCCCGTACTACCCATTCCAAAAAGGAGCTGAACTTTTCGAAGAAAGCACATCAGATGGAGCATCCCATCAGAAGACAACGATCCACATAGTATGCCCCATCCCATGCACAGCCCAGCAGATGGAAACTGTCTGGATGAACCGGCAAAAGCTGGAAAGCTGATTCAATATCCGCTTTCACCATCCGTGACCCCTGCCCATAATGACAAACCCATGATATCGCTGCACCATAAGAAGTATATGTTACCGCACACTCCTCCGGAGCAATCGAATCATTGACAGACCTACCCTTTGGAAAGGAAAGGTGGTGAATCAATCTGAACTTGTTTGGCTCTATTTTGGGAACTATGCCCAATGGAGAGACCACCAGGTCTGGAAGAGGAACCGTATTAAAAGGGCCAGACATTTGCCCCAGCATTACTTCTTTCCCAAGTTTTTACGAAACCACTGTCGAATTCAGCAGGGCTGAATGTAAATTCTTCACTATCGGTAGGGCGACCGCCAATGAGCATGGTATTTTAAAACCGATCGAGAAACCCGATTCCAACAACTGAGCCGCTTTCCGGTCAGGGTAAAAGCATCCTTTCCACCCACACCGGCATCTTCCCTCTTACTCGCAGGCTCTCCGGACAGCTCTCTCTCCGATCTGTCGCTGTTCTCCTCTGGCCGAACCACCACTGCCTGTACCCCAGAGGGTCCTGCTCTGGTTCCTGGGGGTCTGCGTTGCTGTTCCCGTCCTTCTCTCCATGCTGTCATGCCAGACCCGCTTGCTGCCCGCATTGATGGACTCCTGTTCCTTCTACTGGTCTTGGCATCAATTGCTCGCTCTCTGCCCTTGCTCACCACAGTCACAGCGCTCCTCGCGGTCCTCCCTCTGGTCAAAGTAGGACTGCTGGCTGCCCTGACCACCTGGCCAGCCCCCCAAGGCACAGCTCTCCCTCGCTGGGCTGACTGGCTACTCTGACCTCCTCCCGCAGCAATGGCCCCCTTTCCCTGGCATCTGCGACGAGCCGGGGGGGGGGCAGAGCCATGTGCTGTACTAGGCTCCCCAATCCCTGCGCTCCGGTCTCTGCGCTGTGATCTTCTTAGGTCCCCCTGCCTGGATCCCTGGGGCTGCTGGTCGCTGAGGGGGGTGGATGTTCTCTCTCTCTCCTTATCTTGCTGTTGAAGGAGAGGTGTCAGGGCTGCAACGCTCCGGCGGCCATGACCGCCGAGCACGTGGAGCCACTGGAACCCCCGTTCGGAGTCGCTCTCTCCTTGTTTATGATGGCTGCTACCTGTGCATGCAGCCAGTCTGTCCCCTGTGCCGCTGTCGCAGCTCGTAGATGTGTTATTAATGCTTCCATTGCCACCATTGCCGTCTGTAAAGATATAAGACAGAGAGCGGTGAGAGCGTGTGGAATCTTTCTTTCCGCCGCTCTCTAGTGACGTCACTCCGCCTTTCTTCCTCCTAAATCACTAACCCAAGCGCCTCCCCTGCTCCGGCCACTCCCCTTTTCTTAAAGGGGACAAGTTTTTCTTTATAAAAGCATGACTGTGCAGTCCACACCTGTCATGCTGTCCCTACGCTGATCCTTTTTTCTCCTTTTGCTCCGGGACTCTCTTTACTCACAGAGGAGATTATGGTTAAAGATAATGTCCATACTTACCAAGGCCAGAAGCAGATTACAGTGGAGGCTACAATGTACCAGTCACATGGATTGAGAAAGCCTACTGGAGGAAAGATAAGGTAAGTAATACAGCCTCTTCTTCAACCCCCTAGACTTAACAAGCATTTGACCCTAGCAATGTGGGATGGCCCCACTATAAGGTAATATTTTTTGTAAATGGCTTTACATTTGTGCATTACAGAATGACACCCCAATGCATCACAACACAGTGCTTTTCAGCGTACCATAATGTACAAATGGGAACTATCCATGAGTTAAAGTGGTTGTAAACCCTTACAATCCACTTTTTGTTACAGGTAAGCCTATAATAAGGCTTACCTGTAGCTACTCCGGATATCTCCTAAACCTGCATGGTTTAGGAGATATCCCCTGTATCTGCATGTGCCAATGTCATCGGCACATGCGCACTAAAGCAATGGCACGTGCGTGCTGTTTGCTTCAGTGAGTGTGCCATTACCGGCGGCTCCCACGTGCATGTGGGAGCGCTGTGATTGGTCGGAGCCGTGATACCCGAAAGTAACTCCAGGGAGAAATGTCGCCAGCTGGTGCTGTGTACGGGCACCGCAGCAGGGGCTTCGATCTCAGGTGAGTATTACATAATGAGCTAGTATGCTATGCAGGGCTTTTCTTTTTTTTTTTTCATGTGGGTTTACAACCATTTTAAGGTGTGGAGCAAAAATGTACATGTCCAGTATTTTGTGCATTGTGTTACATGGGTAGAACATTTTAAATGAATGGGCTTCCTTAATACAGCTATATTTAACATATAAATACCACAAGTTTAGCTGTACAATGTCCCCATACTGCAGTGCACTTTAGAGGTGTGGAGGGGCCTCGAATAAAAAAAAGAAGCAGATCAGCATCAACAGATTTTGAACAATTACAAAGGAATAATGCCTTGTACACACGGTCAGACATTCCGACCACAAAATCTTTTTGATTTTTTCAGACGGATTTTGGCCGAAACTTGTGTTGCATACACACGGTCGGACAAAGTTGTTGGAAAATCCGATCGTTCCGAATGAGGTGACGTACAACACGTAAGACGGGACTACGTAGAGGCCAGTAGCCAATAGCTTTCGTCTCCAAATTTCTCTTGCGTCTGACTTCAATGAACAGGGATCCGACTTTGACCCCCGACAATACCAGCCACTGTCTTATATGAATCTTTAGGGGGAATTCCACGCACAATGTAAAAAAAAACCCGGCATGGGTCTCCCCTCCAAGAGCATACCAGGCCCTTCTGTCTGGTATGGATTTTAAGGGGAACCCCCACTGCGTGGAAGTCCACCACAAAATCCATACCAGACCCTTTTCTTAGCACACAGCCAGGCAGGTCAGGAAAGGGGGTGGGGAGGAGCGAGTGCCCCCCCTGAACCATACCAGGCTGCATGTCCTCAACATGGGGACAAGGTGCTTTGGGGCAGGGGGGCAAAATATAAAATCCTTAAAGTGCTAGTGCAAGTGTGCACAGGCTAAAAATGCGACTGAGTGATTGAGTGACGGGTAAAACGATAAATATAATCGCATTGGAGATATGTGATCAGTAGAGGTATGTGCAGAGAAGTTGCACTGGAGTGAACAGTAGAACAATAAATATAAAGTGCAAAGTATGCGAGCATATAAAATAATGTATAAGCTGGATGAGACTAGTCAGCGTGATTATAGATGAAAAAATCCCTGGCAAAATATAAAGCTACCAGTAAACAAAGTGGAATAAAGTTTGAAATATAAAATATAACGAAATGCTAGGTGCAGACGCAAAGTGCACACACAGATATCCTATAGGTAAAATCGCATAATGCAGGATGCGTAAAAAATAGTCATATGCGACTAAAATCGCATAGTCATATGCGACTAAAATCGCATAGTGCAGGATGCGTATAAAATAGTCATCTGCGACTATGTTGCATGCATATAAGTCTGTGATAAATAAGTCAATCCTCAATAGTTTATAAGTATATAATCATTTCTTGTGGTAAGAAGGTGAGGGTAGTGATGTGATCCTTGGGTCAAAGGTGATATCCGTGCAGTGGCGTGTTTCAAGCAGTGGGGGGGTCACTCCTCTTCGTGTGGGGTACACTAAAGTGAGCAATGGACCCTTACCTTGCGGCAAAGGGTTAACCGCATATAAATGATGTAAAGGGGTCTGCTTTCTTCTCCTTCCCTCACGGTGGTCTGCCTGGGTAGGTGCGTATTCCTTTTCCCTGGTTCCAGGTATATCTAGCCTTTGTAGCTCACGGCAGATGCCGGAGTGATAGGTAAAAGATGAGGGGGGGGTCCGTATAGTGTAGTATGTTTAAAATGTATTTGCTCAATAAAAACAGTTTAATATAGTACCTAGTACTCACAATAGAACTCACAGAATAACAATAAATATTTTCTCTTATCTTAGACGAGCGCCGAGCTCGTTCCATTTGCTTCCTTGTTTGTATTGAATGCCTCTCCTGTCCCTACGCGTGGCGTCATGTGACTTCATCAGCTTCAACTATTATTGTCTCATATGATTGCTACACTTAAAGGGTTTACGTCTTTATCCCATTACTGCCACCTTGTGGTAGATTTGGCCACCTCCCTGGGGAACAGCGCAGCACCACCCCCACTTTTATATATCTAGTTTGGTAGGTACGGTTTGACCTACACCAGGTGCCTGCAGCAGTCCCCCCACAGTCAGTCCCCACCACCCGCCCTTACCCTCCCCCTTCCACGGTAGCGCAGGAATACCCCACTACAATGTAGGACCGATGTTGCAGGGCAAAGTAGGATGACAGTCGTACAACAGTCGTGTCATACCATTGTGAACCCAGCCTCAGACTGTTCTTCCCTCTTCCTCTGTGCACTGAAATAAACTTGCATGGTCAGCAATTGATGTTCCAAATGTAAAGCGGAACTTTACCCAAAAAATAATGTTCTTCTTTAGCAAGAAACATACGTTCCACGTTAATAATTATGTTGCCAAAATTAGTACGTGCTTTAAATTGCCTCCAGCAATGAGGAGGCTGCCAATTTGTTGAAGCCCAGCGCCCCTAAACAGCAGTAAATAAAGTGGAACTAAACCCATTGATTTAATGATTTTAAAAAACATTGCTAACTGTCACAGTTGCTTGTGTCCTCAACCAAACTGTCAAACCATCAAATGGCTGGTATCATAACTGATCGCATGTGCAGCACCATGGCAGCTGCAGATCAAACAGAAGCAGCTTCCTTGGCTGTAAAGGACAGGAGGGTTTAATTCCACTTTAAGGTTTTCAGCAGATTTGCCTCTTCAAACTCAGCAGTGCATAAAAATGCCTAAAAATGGAGAGCTACTGAGCATGTGCAGAGCAGTGTGAGACAGTGGGGCTGATTTACTAAGATGAATGCGCTGTGCCGGTTCATACCTTAATTGGTGCGCCAGATAAATTATTAATTGAGCATATGAACTGGCGCACGCATAAGCGCAACACATAATATGCCGGCACAGGCGATAATAATATACCGGGACGCGCAATAATAATATGGAAAAATCAAAGGAAGAATCTGCGCTAAGGCTCTGACCACTCAAGTGTATCCACACCAGATACAACTTGGTCTTTCAGGACCAATAGGTAGCAGCAACTAAAACTATATAAAACAGCAACAAACATAAGAAAACCAAAAAGCTGTGCTATACCAATAAAGTGTGAAAAAGATGGCAAACTATACTGAGCGACACAATGAAGGCTCAGGCTAACTGACCAATCTACCAGACATAAATATGAAAAAAATGTGATAAATAACTCTCAGTGATGAGGTTTGATCAATATTGGTCACGATACATGAAATTAGCATTAGACATACAATATAGCTATAAGTGAAAAATATGAACAATGAACCGATTAAAGTCCAAAAATGAATGCATCAATGAAAAACACCTGTGCACTGTGATGAATGACTCATTAGAAAATATAATTCCATTAATCCAAGGTTGATAGTTGAAAATTCGAAATTGTGTGAAACATCCAAACCGCCACCACAATGAGTGAAATGACTGCTTACCAAAAGGCTATGATCCCCCGTCACAGAGGATCATAAAAGGCATGTGACACAATCACTGAACTGGGGCCTCAGATGGTACTGTGGTCTTGGGATCCAGTAAATGGTACAGACTAGGTATTCCTCCCAAACTCCAAACAGATGTGTATCATATGAAAGAAATAATTGCTTCCATAGTGCATTACCATAAAAATTGCTTTTTTTAAAAGAAGTTAAAACACTTACATCCAGTAAGGAAAAACAAGGCCTTAAGTCCATTGTACTGGCCGGTTACACATGGAAACAAACCCGAAATCCTAGACGATATGATGACTCTACGCCAGGTGACAGCAGCGCGCCGTTCCGTCCTACGCTTTTCACAAAAAAATGGCGTGGGGATCCTCCTCAAAGTCCATACCAGACCCTTATCTGAGCACGCAACCTGGCAGGCCGCAAAAAAAGAGGGGGGGGGGAGAGAGCCCCCCCCCCTGAACTGTACCAGGCCACTTTTATTTAAAATAGCAAGGAAACATTCAAAAAAAGCCATCAGTTGCCCACACTGGTCTTTCAACCATTATTGTAACTTGTACAACAAAAATACTTCAGCCTGGTGGGTTCATTCTCTTTGGGAATCCTGACACTCAGGCCTCATGCCTTGGTCCTCCTGACCATCAAACACACATCCCAGTGCTCATGCACAGACTCTGTGCATCTGTCAACTTGCCTCTTTCCTTTTCCTGCAGCTCCATGCTGCTCCGTCTCTGAGGCTCGGGCCTATCTCTGTCCTGTCCCAGGCATTATGGTGCAGACACTCCCTTGCAGACACACACTGATTCAAGGAAGGGTGGAGCCCTGAACCCTGATTCTGACACTACTATAAATCCATCAGTGTGTCTGTTTTCTACAAATCCTGACCTAGACTGCCATTTTACACAGTGGCATGGCCTCCCCCTTCAGACTCCACATGCAGCCTTGCTTCCAAGCTGGGCTGTGTGCATCCATAGACACACAGTGTGGCTCCCCCCTCTGTTTGCTCCTCACAAGATTTAATTGACAGCAGAAGGAGCCAATGACTGCTGCTCCCTCTGTGTCCTGTGAGGAGAACAGAGACTGGCGCCACTGCAAACGGGCACAGTGCTGGATCAAGAGAGGGCTCAGGTAAGTAAATAGAGAGATGAGGGGACGATACCACGACTGCAACATTTTTTAACTAAATGCAGGGGATGTTCTGCCTTTAGAACCACTTTAAGCATTGGAATTGCTAAATTTCTGATTAGAAACAACAGTCTAATCCAGACATTCAGCAATAATTCTCTGCTTTACTGACAATTAGGGATGAGCGAACACCCCCCCGTTCGGCTCGCACCAGAACCCGCGAACGGACCTAAAGTCCATGCGAGCTTTAGAACCCTATTAGTTATAATGGATGCGAACGTTCGAAATTAAAAGTGCTCATTTTAAAGGCTAATATGCATGTTAATGTCATAAAAAGTGTTTGGGGACCTGGGTCCTGCCCCAGGGGACATGTATCAATGCAAAATTTTTTTTTAAAAACGGCCGTTTTTTCAGGAGCAGTGATTTTAATAATGCTTAAATTGAAACAATAAAAGTGTAATATTCCTTTAAATTTCGTACCTGGGGGGTGTCTATAGTATGCCTGTGAAGGGGCGCATGTTTCCCGTGTTTAGAACTGTCTCTGTGCAAAGTGTCATTTTTGAAAGTAAAAAAGCTATTTAAAATCACTCGCGGCTAATGTTAATTCACGGCTCCCGTAACACAGAGAACAGTGATTCATTGAAACTCATTCATAAAAAAAAGTCATTGATAAAAAATAAAAAAAATAAAAAAAAAAAAAGCGTAGGGGTCCCCCCAAATTCAATAACCAGGCCCTTCAGGTCTGGGATGGATATTAAGGGGGATCCCAGCCAAAAAAAAAAAAAAAAATGGCGTAGGGTCCCCCTCAAAATCCATACCAGACCCTTGAGGTCTGGTATGGATTTTAAGGGGAACCCAAGCCCAAAAAAAATGGCGTGGGGTCCCCCTCAAAATCCATACCAGACCCTTATCCGAGCACGCAACCTGGCAGGCCGCAGGAAAAGAGGGGGGACGAGAGCGGCCCCCCCTCTCGCCTGAACCGTACCAGGCCACATGCCCTCAACATTGGGAGGATGCTTTGGGGGTCTAAGACCCCTAAAGCACCTTGTCCCCATGTTGATGAGGACAAGGGCCTCTTCCCCACAACCCTGGCCGGTGGTTGTGGGGGTCTGCGGGCGGGGGGCTTATCGGAATCTGGAAGCCCCCTTTAACAAGGGGACCCCCAGATCCCGGCCCCCCCCCTGTGTGAAATGGTAAGGGGGTACAAAAGTACCCCTACCATTTCACCAAAAAAGTGGCAAAAATGGTAAAAATGACAGGAGACAGTCTTTGACAATTCCTTTATTAAAATCTTCTTTCTTCTTTCTTCATCCTTCGGATTCTTCATCTTCTCCTTCCTTCATCTTCTTCCATCTTCTTCTTCCATTTTCTTCTTCCTCCGATCCGCTTCTTCTTGCGCTGGTCTTCTCGTCCTTCTCGTCCGGCATCTTCTTCCGTCGGCGTCGGCGTCGGTGTCGGTGTCGGTGTCTTCTTGGGCCGCTCCGCGCAATGGGAGGCTCCCGCTGTGTGAGGCTCCGCTCCATCTGACAGGTCTTTTAAAACGGAGGGCACCTGGTGACCCCGCCCCCCTCTGACGTCATGGGGAAAGCCATCATGGAATTCCCCATGACGTCCCTGTGCGTCAGAGGGGGCGGGGTCACCAGGTGCCCTCCATTATAAAAGACCTGTCAGACGGAGCGGAGCCTCACACAGCGGGAGCCTCCCATTGAGCGGAGCGGCCCAAGAAGAGACAGAGACACCGACACCGACGCCGACGCCGACGGAAGAAGATGCCGGACGAGAAGGACGAGAAGACCAGCGCAAGAAGAAGCGGATCGGAGGAAGAAGAAAATGGAAGAAGAAGATGGAAGAAGATGAAGGAAGGAGAAGATGAAGAAACCGAAGGATGAAGAAAGAAGAAAGAAGATTTTAATAAAGGAATTGTCAAAGACTGTCTCCTGTCATTTTTACCATTTTTGCCACTTTTTTGGTGAAATGGTAGGGGTACTTTTGTACCCCCTTACCATTTCACACAGGGGGGGGGCCGGGATCTGGGGGTCTCCTTGTTAAAGGGGGCTTCCAGATTCCGATAAGCCCCCCGCCCGCAGACCCCCACAACCACCGGCCAGGGTTGTGGGGAAGAGGCCCTTGTCCTCATCAACATGGGGACAAGGTGCTTTAGGGGTCTTAGACCCCCAAAGCATCCTCCCAATGTTGAGGGCATGTGGCCTGGTACGGTTCAGGCGAGAGGGAGGGCCGCTCTCGTCCCCCCCTCTTTTCCTGCGGCCTGCCAGGTTGCGTGCTCGGATAAGGGTCTGGTATGGATTTTGAGGGGGACCCCACGCCATTTTTTTTGGCTAGGGTTCCCCTTAAAATCCATACCAGACCTCAAGGGTCTGGTATGGATTTTGAGGGGACCCTACGCCATTTTTTTTTTTTTTTTTGGCTGGGATCCCCCTTAATATCCATCCCAGACCTGAAGGGCCTGGTTATTGAATTTGGGGGGACCCCTACGCTTTTTTTTTTTGTTTTTTATTAATGAATGACAGCTCTCTGTGTT
>CM053027.1:248487452-248612120 GCA_028564925.1 Lithobates sylvaticus | reverse complement strand
TCACAGCGGCACAACTTATACGGTCACCACACTGCAGGAAGGCAAAGATCTATTAGTCAAACTAGGACTTCTGGAAGCTGCTTTGCACCTGAGAATGCCATCTACTCCACGCCACTCTGCTATATGGGCGACTCCCCCCCCCCCCAAGAAGAGACCACCGATGAGGCAGCTATGGAACTCTAATTGACCTTCACTCAGGACCAAGACGTCAGATGAGAGGACAGTCCTTGCCCCCCTTTGTCTTTCCCCCTTACCTCCCCCCCCTCTTTTTCCCCCCCTGTGGTTTTTTGTTTTGGTGCTTGTGTTTCTCCATCCGCAGGCCTGCTCCTCTCGGCTCCCAAGTCATGACACAGAGGGAACTCCATCGCGGGCCACAGAAGGCGCCAGCAGATCGTCACCGGCATGCTCCAAACTTTCTTCAGTCTCCAGCTCCAGAGCCACACAGAAGGTTGTAGCGCTGACATGCCCCCCTGCTCTCTTCCCCTGGAGTTCCACCGGATCTACAGTCCCCTCTCACTGGAAGGGCTGGATAGCCCTAAGCAGGTACCACCTGGCACTACATATGTCACACAGGGTGCTGGGATCCGCTGTTGGACTCTGGAGATTGGAGCTTTGGACCTTTTGGTCCAGTTTCAATTTTTTCTTAGGGTACTGGGGAGCCTCTCTCCCTGTACCCCCCAAGACTTTGACAAACAGTTCTTTGATGAAGCTAGTAACCGTTTGTTACTGCTCTATGGTTTCTATTTTCTGACCCTTTTTTTCTCTCCCACATTTTTGATTTTTTTTTTGCTTGACAACCCTAATACTCCCGAGGCTACTCCCCTGAACAGCTCTCAAATGAATGTATTTTTTATCCACATATGCCTTACTTTCAGGTTGATGCTTAACACACGCATAAGTTACTGTATATGGTATAATGTCCTGCATGCCTATGGTCCCCCCTCTCGCCCTGGACTCCCAAAAAACGAAATGCAATTCACCCCCACTAAAACATGGGGATTAAGGTTCTGACACACAATGTCAAGGGGTTTAACTCCCCTCAGAAAAGAAGGAAAGCAATGAGGGCCTACAAGTCCTTGGGAGCGGATGTTCTCCTCCTACAGGAGACACACTTCGCAACCAACAACCACCCCTCCTTCTTTGACAAAACATTTAAGCAGTGTTTTTACACAACCTTTGAGTCCAGGTCCAGAGGGGCGGCCATATTCATCAAAAACTCGGTCCCTTTACAGGTTCAGAGGACTTTTGTCGACCCACAAAGCAGATATGTAATTGTACAAGGCACAATACAAAACAAATCCCTGACATTGGCCTCGGTGTATGCCCCGAATGCATCTCAAGCTACTTTTTTCAGAGAGTTCTTCCTAACACTTGAAAAGTTTCACTTCCCCCACATGATAGTCGGGGGTGATTTTAACATGGTGGCACACTCGACATTAGACAGGTCCCGTGGCGGTCAGTCCTCCAGTGCTTTCCCTAAAACCCTGCAGCACTCCCTCCGCACCCACCAATTGGTAGACGTCTGGAGGGCTCATAACACTGGATCCAAAGAATATACATTTTACTCCCACCCCCACGACAGTTACTCCCGCCTGGACTATATTTATTGCACTCCCACCCTTCTGGCCAACTCGACAACCTCTACAATTCATGTTTGCCCCTGGTCGGACCATCATATGGTCTCTAGCCAGATTTCTTGCATAGGTCTCCCCTTGGCGAATAGAACATGGCGCATTAACGACTCTCTTCTCACCGACCCTGTTATCCTCACACAATTGACAGACCGCCTCACGGAATACTTTAGATTAAACGACGTGGACAATATCTCCCCTACGACCCTATGGATGGCCCATAAGGCTGTGATTAGGGGTCACCTTATAGAGGTGGCCACAACCAGGAAAAGACAAAAAGCTCAGGAGGCACGACAGCTTACCCTAGACCTAGGAGACCTCTACCACAAACACCACCAGACTCCCTCGCCCGACCTACTGACACGGATTACTGAAAAAAGGATGGCGCTGGACACCATTCTATCTGGACACACAGAAAAGGCCCTTAGATGGGCCAACGCTAGGTTTCTTCTACACAGCAACTCGGCCTCTACCATGTTCGCACGGAAACTTAAACAACAGACCCACCCGACCCATGTATACAAGCTTAAAAATACTCAGGGACAACTTACCTCCCACCCTAAAGAAGTGCTAGATATCTTTTCCTCCTTCTACCGTTCCCTTTACTCGGCCCCAAAAAACTCACCTCCTGACCCCCCGCACTCTTGGCTAAACTTTGTACCTCTCCCAAGCCTTTCAGAAGAACAGATCTTAACCCTTAATGCTCCTTGTACGGCAGAAGAGGTAGCCTCCATTATCTCTTCTCTCAAACTCTCCAAGACCCCTGGCCCAGACGGCTTCTCAGCCTCTTATTATAAAAAATGTGTGGACATTCTAATCCCAAAGCTAACCAAACTATTTAATTTTATACTAAAGGGCAACCACTTTCCAGATGAGATGCTATGGGCTAACCTCTCTCTGATCCCCAAGCCAGGCAAGGACCACTCCCACCCTCAAAACTTTAGACCCATTTCGGTCATTAATAACGACCTAAAAATATTTGGCCGCATCCTGGCTGACCGTCTGGCCACAATGGTCACCACTCTGATCTCCCCCGAACAAACGGGCTTTATACCCTCCAGGCAAATCACAGATAACATCCGTCTAGCCGCCAACATCATACAGGATGCTGATGCCAACAAAAAAAAGGTTTTGCTACTGAGCCTCGATATCAACAAGGCATTTGATAGCGTGCTCTGGCCCTACCTAGAATCAGTTTTAGCCAAATTTGGGTTTGGGGGGGCATTTGTCCACGGCTTCAGAGCCCTATACCATCGCCCACGCACTAGCATCAAAATCCCAGGTTGTAACTCCGAATTCTTCCCACTAGAGAGGGGGACTAGACAGGGATGCCCTCTTTCCCCCCTCCTGTTCGCCCTCGCCATGGAGCCCCTCACGAAATCTATACTAGACAATCCCAATATAAAGGGCTATTACAAGGGCGACCAGGAATTTAAGTTGAGCCTTTATGCAGATGATGTTCTATTATTCCTTTCTGACCCACTGATCTCCCTCCCTAACCTCTTCACCACCTTGACCCACTTCCAACAAATCTCTGGACTAGGAGTCAACCCGACCAAATGCACGGCCTTGCCCATACATATTCCTGACACAGTCCTGACCACCCTTAGGGATTCCTTCAGGTTTTCCTGGAACCCCTCCTCTATGCAATACCTGGGGATCAAACTCGCCCCAACTCTTAAACAACTGTATAACCAAAATTACCCACAGGCCTTTGCCTCGATTAGAAACCTGCTCCTCCAATGGTCCACTTACAAAATTTCCTTCCTAGGCCGCATCCAAGCTGTCAAAATGACCATATTGCCCAAACTGCTCTTTTTTTTTCGCTCATTACCACTATATATCCCTAGGACTACTCTTGATAGACTCCAGTCGGAACTCCTATCCTTTATCTGGCAAGGAAAAAAACCCAGGCTTGGGCGGCAGGTGATGTACGGGGCCCGCTCGGGGGGTGGCCTGGGATGTCCGAACCTGTGGAAATATATTTCCTTGCGGCCCGCTTAGTACAAACAGCCCAATGGCATGCTGATTCATCCTCAATCCCATGGATACGTTTTGAAATTGTCTTGGTCGCCCCATACCTCCTCCCGGGTCTTTTATGGTCCTGCTCCATCACCCATAGAGAGATCGCTCCACTTAATGCCATTGTGGAACAGGCCCTCTATCTTTGGTCTCTCTACGAGAAGAAATTTAACTTAAAGTCGAGAGCCCCACCTCTGGCCACATACCTTGGCGAACCCCATTTTCCCCCGGCTTTTCGCAAATACTCCACTTTCGCTGAATGGACAGATAGAGGCCTTACTACATTGAAATCTTTCATGGGTGACTCCTCCTTCTGCTCATTCACGCACTTGCAACAGAAATATGCTATTGACCGGAGTGTATTTTACCAGTTCCTCCAGATTAGGCACTTTTACACTAGCAACTTCCAAGGACTCACTAGAACCACGGGCACCCCATTCGAGAATATATGTGGAGGGGCCTCCAGAGATAGGGGCACTATATCCAGTTTATACGGGTACCTGAACGATCACGGCTCAGCCCCCAAAACGGCGGCAATGCTGGGATGGGAGGTGGAGTTGGGGCAAGAATTTGAGGTGGAGGACTGGCGAGACATGGTAGACAACATGCACAAATGTACACGCTCCATCTCGGTGAAAGAAACGGTCCTCAAATTGCACACCAGATGGTACTACACCCCAGATCGTCTGCACAGGATGTTTCCTCTGGTTCCCGACACATGCTTTAGAGGATGTCGGGCCAGGGGCACACTGCTGCACACGTTCTGGGCATGTGATGCCCTGGCACACATTTGGGCCAAAGCCACCGCCTTGATCCCCCGAGATCACGGATGTCTCCGTGACCCTAAATTTCCAATTGTGCATCCTGTATGCCGATATACCCGGGGCTATCCCCCCCAACAAAAACTGATCCACACTCTTTTTAGTGCCATTCAATGGGCAATAGCACTGAACTGGAAGAACCCCTCAGTGCCATGGCCACAGGTTCTGACCCGAATGGAGTCTATCAGGTTGATGGAAAGGATCCATCACACCCTCATGGACACCATACACATCTTTGATGGTAAATGGAATAAATGGTCTGCTTTTCAACTAAGTAGGGCTTCTCAGGACCAATAAGGTACCGAATACCGAGGATAACTTTCCCCCTCGGCTACAATTTGAAGCGGTATACCCTATGTAAGTCAAGCAGTGTTACCCATTATTTTGATTTGTGTTTTTTTTTTTTTTTTCTTTTCCCCCATCTCTCCCCTCCTTGGTTTTTTCTTTTTCCTTTTATTTTTTTTATTATTTTTTTTTTTTCTCATGGTTGAACTAGTTTAGGTCTGTCTATAGGCCTAGTTACTTTGTTGCTGAATTGGACGCATCATCCATGCTCATGTTCAATTCTTCATAATTTGAGTGGTACTTATATCCGCGGATGTTAAATACAAGCATGTATGAATCTCTTTTGTACAAGATCTGTAACTTACCTGTACACTCTGTTTTTGCATTGTTCTCTTGTTTGTTTTCTTAAACCAATAAAAACATTTGTAAACAAAAAAAAAATGTCCGATGTGTCTGCAGTCACAATAAAAATCGCTGATCACCGAAATTACTAGTAAAAAAAATGATTAATAAAAATGCTATTAAACTATCCTCTATTTTGTAAATGCTATAACTTCTGCGCAAATCAAAGAATAATCGCTTATTGCGATTTTTTTAACCAACAATATGTAGAAGAATACAAATAGGCCTAAACTGAGGAAAAAATAAATTTTATAGATATTTTTGGGGGATATTGATTATAGCAAAAAGTAAGTTTGTTCAAAATTCTCTCTCTTTTTTTGTTTATAGCGCAAAAATAAAAACCGCAGGGGCGATCAAAGCAAACCAACCCCCCTGCTCTCACCCTGTGAAAACAATTAATTACCAATAGCTTACCTCTGTATAAAGACACATATGACAACAGAGGCTGTCCCAACAAATACAGCAAAGTCTGGTCTAAATGGCTGGCAGATCTCTCCACTGCTTCAGATATGTACATTAGTCTGACTTCAGTAAAATCAAATGTACTAGATTACATTCTGCACAATATTTATAATTAAGCACAAATATCTGCAAATGACAATAAGAGTCTAATTTTGGACACACGGTTGACTTAGTTAAATATAGACATGTTTTCAATGTAATTTTGTTTCTTTATCACGTAAATCTACAAATATATTATTTATGTTTGATTGTGTTTTAGTAAATTCAGTATGCATGCAAATGTATGGCATGCTTAGGTCAATCAGAATGGAATGACCTGATTGTACCGTACACAAATGAAGAACTTTTTTTACAAATGTGTGTCGCTGCCTTTTTACAACAAAAGGCATTTGTGTAGAAATCATTTTCATAAGAATGGATTTCTATATTCCACTGTTAGTTTAAAAGCACAATGATGTTGCTGCTCAAAGACAGTCACCTTCACTTCTGCCTCTTACAATGGAATGGCTCATAGGTTGGTATTCTTAGCTATTTTTATACTGTTTTTCTGTGCTTTTATTCTGAGATTCATCATCACTAAGTACTTTGTTTTCTACCATCACTTAAACTCATGTGATCTTAGTCTATTCTATATGGGTAGAATATGTCCCATCCCAATTCTACAGGCTTACATGACAATATAAAAAATAACTTGCGCTAAAAAATATATTTTCTAAAATCACAAATGTATCTGTCTTGGTTTTGAAGTTGCATCTTAAGATATATTGACTAATAAATGATTTCTAACAAATGCTGCTTATTATTGCTGGATTAAAAAACAATTATTGTTGGGCATATTTGTCCACATTTTAAAATATTTTCCAAAATGCAAAATATCAGTGGGCACCAGGAAATATGGTTCATTTATGAAAGGAATAACACTTAACTTTGCTTAGTGAATGGATCATTAATGTGAACATCACTTCATCTCAGTTATATGCAAGCAAAAATCTTATTCTTTTAATTTCCCTTGAACAAAAATTGGGTATTCAATTCATCTTATTTACATTTATTAAGTGAATATCTTTTATTTATTGTAAACTAACCCCAGCTCTTTCAAAAGCAAAAACTTTTGTGGCAGGTACGTACTATATTAGTGTCCGTGTCTAAGGTGGCAGAATTAGAGGTGGCAGCACCAATCCCAAACTTTACAAATTGTGATAACTTCTCCCCAATTTTCCAAGGGATGCAGGAGATGTCGAGCAGAGCCATTAGGCACTTAATAGACCAGGAAACATTAAACAGACTGTTTTGTGTACTCATTCCACAACTCAGACACTCCCCCATCTACAGAATGTACATAGTTAAATAGTGAGTCATGTTAAAAAAAGACACAAGTCCACCTAGTGTAACCAAAACAAACGAAAAAATAATACAATCCCATATACACAATCCTTCATCCACAGTTGACCCAGAGAAAGTTGAAAAACCCCAGCACAGCATGCTCTAATTTGCTACAGCAGGGGGAAAAATTACTTTATGATCCCCCGAGAGGCAATTGGATTTTCCCTGGATCAACTTTACCTATAAATGTTAGTACCCAGTTATACAGGTGATACTCAAAAAATTTGAATATCATGCAAAAAATAATTTATTTCACTAATGCAACTTAAAAGGTGAAACTAATATATGAGATAGACTCATTATATGCAAAGCAAGATAGTTCAAGCCGTGATTTGTCATAATTTTGATGATTATGGCTTACAGCTCATGAAAACCCCAAAGCCACAATATCAGAAAATTTGAATATTGTTTAAAGGTGTAATGTTCTAGGCTCACAGTGTCGCACTCTAATCAGCTAATTAAGCCACAACACCTGCAAAGGGTTCCTGAGCCTTTATATGGTCTCTCAGTCTTGTTCAGTAGGAATCACAATCATGGGAAAAACTGCTGACCTGACAGTTTTGCAGAAAACCATCATTGTCACCCTCCATAAGGAGGGAAAGCCTCAAAAGGTAAATGCAAAAGAAGTTGGATGTTCCCAAAGTGCTGTATCAAAGCACATTAATGGAAAGTTATGTGGAAGGGAAAAGTGTGGAAGAAAAAGGTGCACAAGCAGCAGGGATGACCGCAGCCTGGAGAGGATTGTCAGGAAAAGGCCATTCAAAAGTGTGGGGGACTTTCACAAGGAGTGGACTGAGGCTGGGGTCAGTGCATCAAGAGCCACCACACATAGACGGATCCTGGACAAGGGCTTCAAATGTCAAATTCCTCTTGTCAAGCCACTCCTGAACAAACAAACAACATCAGAAGCATCTTACCTGGGCTAAAGAAAAACAGACCTGGTCTGTTGCTCAGTGGTCCAAAGTCCTCTTTTCTGATGAGAGCAAATTGTGCATCTCATTTGGATCCAAGGACCCAGAGTATGGAGGAAGAATGGGGAGGCACACACTGCAAGATGCTTGAAGTCCAGTGTGAAGTTTCCACAGTCTGTGTTGATTTGGGGAGCCATGTCATCTGCTGGTGTCGGTCCACTGTGCTTCAGGGTCAACGCAGCCATCCACCAGGAGATTTTGGAGAACTTCATGCTTCCTTCTGCAGACGAGCTCTAAAGGGATGCTGACTTCATTTTCCAGCAGGACTTGGCAACTGCCCACACTGCCAAAAGGACCAAAACCTGGTTCAATGACCGTGGGATTACTGTGCTTCATTGGCCAGCAAACTCGCCTGACCTAAACCCCACAATGCAGAAGAGCTGAAGGTCGCTATTGAAGAATTCTGGTCTTCCATAACACCTCAGCAGTGCCACAGGCTAATAGCTTCCATGCCACGCCGCATTGAGGCAGTAATTGCTGCAAAAGGGGCCCAAACCAAGTACTGAGTACATATGCATGCTTATACTTTTCAGAGGTCCGATATTGTTCTATGTACAATCCTTGTTTTATTGATTGCATGTGAAATTCAAATTTTCTGAGATTGGGGATTTGGGGTTTTCATGAGCTGTAAGCAATTATGACAAATCACGGCTTGAACTATTTTGCTTTGCATGTAATGAGTCTATCTCATATATTAGTTTCACCTTTTAAGTTGCATTATTGAAATAAATGAACTTTTGCATGATATCAAAGTTTTTCAAGTAGTTTAGGAAATAATCCAGGCCAATCTACTGAGCTTGCCAGAACCATCTCTGGAGGGAGTCTATTCCACATTTTCACAGCTCTTACTTTGAAGAAACCTTTCTGTATTTGGAGATGAAATCTTTTTTCCTCTAGACACAAAGAGTGCCCCCTTGTCCTTTGTGATGACCTTAAAGTGAATAACTCAACACCAAGTTCACTATATGGACAACTTATGTATTTGCGCATGTTGACCGTGTCCCCCCTTAATCTCCTCTTCTCAAGAGAGAATAAATTAATTCCTCTAATCTTTCCTCATATCAGAGTTCCTCCATGCCTCATATCAGTTTGGTTGCCCTTCTCTGCACTTTCTCCAGTTCCCCAATATCATTTTTGAGAACTGGTGCCCAAAACTGAACTGCATATTCCAGATGAGGTCTAACTAATGATTTGTACAAAAAATGATATCTCGCTCTCTGGAGTCTATACCTTTCTTAACCACTTTCAGACCGGACCATTTTGCTGGCTTAAGACCAGACCTCTTTTTGTGATTTCGGCACTGCGTCGCTTTAACTGAGAATTGCGCGGTCGTGCTTTGTGGCTCCCAAACAAAATTTACGTCCTTTTTTTCCCACAAATAGAGATTTCTTTGGGTGGTATTTGATCACCCCTGCGTTTTTTATTTTTTGCGCTATAAACAAAAAAAGACCGACAATTTTGAAAAAAACACATTATTTTTTACTTTTTGCTATAATAAATATCCCCAAAAAATATATATATATTTTTTCCTCAGTTTAGGCCGATACGTATTCTTCTACATATTTTTGGTAAAAAAAATTGCAATAAGCTATTATTGATTGGTTTGTGCAAAAGTTATAGCGTTTACAAAATAGGGGATAGTTTTATGGCATTTTTATTAATATTTTTTTTTTACTAGTAATGGCGGCGATCAGCGATTTTAATTGTGACTGCGACATTATGACGGACACATTGGACATTTTTGACACATTTTTGGGACCATTGTCATTTATACAGCAATCAGTGCTATACAAATGCACTGATTCCTGTGTAAATGACACTGGCAGTAAAGGGGTTAACCAGGAGGTAGCAGTGTAGGGGTTAAGTGTGTCCTAGGGGCATGTTGCTAACTGTCGGGGTGTGGCTGTGTTTTACAGATCACTGATCACTTCAATCACAGGGAGCAGAGATCAGTGTCACTGTTGCTAGGCAGAATGGGGAGATGCTTGTTTACGTAAAATAATTAAAATAAAATATTGGTTTCTGTTAAAATTTATTGCAGAGTATTGGCGAGTATTGGCAGAGTATTGGCGAGTATTAACAGAGTATTGGTGAGTATTAACAGAGTATTGGCAGAGTATTGGCAGAGTATTGCAGCATTTTTCAGAGTATTAGCAGAGTTTTGCAGTGTTGCAGAGTATTGGAAGAGTATTGCACAGTGTTGCAGTGTATTGGCAGAGTATTGCACAATGTTGCAGAGTATTGGCAGAGTATTGCAGATTATTGTCACAGAGCAGCGCTGTGGGCACTACACATCCAGCCCACAGTGCTGCTGCAATCCCTCCCCCTCTCCCCTCGCACTGTACCGGTCGGTACAGATTTTACAGAGCGATCATGTGGTAAACAGCCGATATCAGCGGCTATTTACTGTGATCCGTGATGCACCAGGTCCTCCGGACCCGCCGGTCACGTATGTTCCCGAGTGCGTGCCCCAGGGGGCACGCGGGCTCAAGATTCTGAGAGGACATCCATTGATGCCCTCCCAGAATAAGCCGGCCGCGCTATAGCCGTCTTTTGGCTATGGCCCGGTCGGCATGTGGTTAAACCTCATTTTCCACTTAGTTGCCCAATTAGACATTGCATTGAGGTTGGCTTGTAAACTGGAGACATCCTGTAAGGACGTTATTCTACTGCAAAGCTTAGTGTCATCTGCAAAGACAGAAATTTTACTTTTTATTCCAGACTCTGTATAATTTATAAAGATTATTAAAAAAAAGGGTCCCAGCACTGAACATTGGGGTACACCACTGATAACCTTAGACCATTCATAGTAAGAGTCATTAACTGCTTCAATACAGGGCATTTTCACCCCCTTCCTGCCCAGTAGTGATGGACGAACTTCCAACGGGACTTTCGAGAACGCGATCTGCGAACGTGCCCAAATGTCTTTAATGGCAGGCGAACCTTAAAAACCTCCAGGTCATATTTTCAGCCACAAAATACTTACTAGCTGTGCACACATAGTCCCACAACATGGACACTGACATACCAGAAGTATTAAGTGAATCTGGGATCGACAACAACAAGCATTCTTTTTTTATCTGTGAAATTTTGTCAATTCAGGAGCGCATGAAGGCCATGGAGGAGAGGCAAGGTCAGGCCAGGCTATGAAGGGGGTGCAGGAGATGATTGATCAGTGCCACAGTCAGGGCAGCGCAGTCCTGTGCCAGTGTCCCAGTGTGCCAACCTGTGCTTGAGCCCCTGACCCCTCCCTCTGCCCGGCCCTTACCCCCACCTATGCAGGGCTCCACTGTGGTGGTCCAGAGGTGCCAGTCCAGTGCTGATCCATTCCCCAGCCATGGTGCTGGCACTGCCTGCTGATTGGCTTCTCCGCTGCTATCTCCCTCACTGACACCAGCACTGAGATAGAACACTGACACCAGCACCGCGATAGAGTGCACTGACACCAGCACTGACACCAGCAACTCACTGCGGGACCCAAAAATATGACACCGCTCAACCTCTTCAAACAGGAGGGTACGGGCATATATTACGGTGCATTTTTTTTGTACAAGTGAGCCAAAGGTAGAAAAAAGGTCCGTGTGCTAGATCAGGGCTCAAAATTTCAAGTCCTGAGCCACTAGCCAGGCCTTAAAAGTTACTCGCCACCAGTTGCCCCACCCAACCCCTCCCCTGCCCCGCCCCTAAACGCGGCCTCATAAATTATCTCATAAAATGACATTGTTAAATGTTTTATGCAGAATTAAGTTGCAAATAATAACAAAAACTTTAACAATATTAACATAAAGCATATCAGTACCCATCAGTGCAGCCTCATCAGTGCCCATGAATGCAGCCTCACTTTGCCCATCAAATTCAGCCTCACTGTGCCCATCAAATGTAGCTCACTGTGCCCACAAATACTGCTCACTGTGCCCTTAAATGTAGCCTCACTGCACCCATCATCGATACAGACTCACCATGGTATGTGTCATGGAGCCGGGTCTGTGTTCGGCGGCGCCGTAGCAAGGTCCCGCCCCCCTAGACCGGCTCATGTGATTACTGATTTTTAACTACTATCACACGAGCCGGTCTGGGGGGCGGGACCTTGCTACGGCGCCGCGGAACACAGACCTGGCTCTGTAACACACAGCCTGCATCTCTGTGACACACAAGAGGAGGAGAGAGGAGGGGAATGCAGCAACCTCCGCTCAAAGCGCCCCCAGTTCAGTCCGGTCCTGCCGCTCTGTGTCCTCCAGCTGATCACTTCTGGCAGCGATGCAGGCGTTTTTTTACAGAACATCAGAGCGGGAGTCTCTAAACCCCCCCCCCCCCGCGCCGCTCTGATGTCCTGTAAAAAAGCCTGCACCGCTTTTGCCAGAAGCAATCAGCTGGAGGACACAGAGCGACAGGACCACACTGAACTGGGGCCGCTTTGAGCGGAGGCTGCTGCATTCCCCTCCCTCTCTCCTCCTCTTGTGTGTCACAGAGATGCAGGCTGTGTGTTACAGAGCCGTGTTGTGTTCCGCGGCGCCTGGAAGCTGTCAGCCTTGTCCACCCCTGCTCCTCACTCGCCCTGCCCTAAATTCCACTCGCAAAATGCGAGCAGGCGAGTGGAATTTTTGAGGGCTGTGCTAGATTATATAAATCGTTTATAGAGTTATGCATATACATGGTCTACTGGTCACATGTGTTAAATTCCTCTGAGATCCATGCCTCATTCATTTGTCCATCAGTCTTTCACCTCACCCCCTTGCAAATCAGCCAATCAGTCTGAGCCCCAAATCATGCAGCAGTCTCTTCTGCTTTTTGATGACTCTGTTAGCAGGGTTTCCCAGGGCCATCCACCTAGCCCTGCCCCAGAAGTGGAAGAGATTGTGTGCACCGATGCCCAACCATTTATGTTTCATGATGAGTACATGGGAGGACCATCGCAGCACGTCTCGGATGATGATGAAACACAGGTGCCAACTGCTGCTGCTTTCGCCATTGTGCAGACCGACAAGGAGGGCAGGGGTGAAGACTGGGTGGAAGATGATGTGGAGGACGATGAGGTCCTTGACCCCACATGGAATCAACATCATGCAGGTGACCAGTGTAGTTCAGAGGAAGAGGCGGTGGTCGCACAGAGCCACCAGCACAGCAGAAGAGGGAGCAGGGTGCAAAAGCGGAGCGTCCTTCCCCTAGACAGTACGTCTGCTAATGCCCAACGCAGCAAGGGACCAAGCACACCAAAGCCAGGTCCAAGGAGTTCCCTAGCATGGCAGTTCTTCAGACAATGTGCTGATGACAAGACACGAGTGGTTTGCACGCTGTGCAATCAGAGCTTGAAGCGAGGCATAAACGTTCTCAACCTGAGCACAACCTGCACGACCAGGCATCTAAGTGCAAAGCACGAGATGCAGTGGAGTAGACACCGCAAAAACCAAGAAAGGTCTCTGGCTCCTCCTGCTTCCTCTTCTGCTGCAGTCTCGGCCTCTTCATCCACCTCTGTAGTGACAGTGACACCTGCCAACCCGCAAACAGAGGATCTGCCAGCAACACTACCACCTGGGTCACCAACCATCTCCACAATGTCCCATGGAAGCGTTCAGCTCTCTATTTCCCAAACACTGGAGTGGAAGAGGAAGTACCCGCCTAGCCACCCGCGATCCCTGGCCCTGAATGCCAGCATTTCAAAATTCCTCGCCTTTGAAATGCTATCATTCCGTCTGGTGGAGACGCAGAGTTTTAAAAGGCTGATGTCATTAGCTGTCCCACAGTACGTCGTGCCCAGCCGCCACTACTTTTCCAGACGAGCTATCCCTTTCCTGCACAACCAAGTGGGGGACAAAATCAGGTGTGCACTGCGCAACGCCATCTGTGGCAAGGTCCACCTAACTACGGATGCGTGGACCAGTAAGCACGGTGAGGGACGTTATATCTCCCTAACAGCACACTGGGTAAATGTAGTGGCGGCTGGGCCTGAGGCGGATAGCAGTTTGGCGCATGTCCTTCCACCACCGAGGATTGCAGGGCACTTTAGTTTGCCTCCTGTTGCTAACTCCTCCTACTCCGCCTCCTCATCCTCTACCGCCTCCTCATCCGGTCAGCGTAACACCTTCACCACCAACTTCAGCACAGCCAGGGCTAAACGACAGCAGGCAGTTTTAAAACTTTCCTGTTTGGGGGAAAAACCCCACACCGCGCAGGAGTTGTGGAGGGACATGGAACAACAGACCGATGAGTGGTTGGTGGCAGTGAGCCTCAAGCCCGGCCTGGTGGTGTGCGATAATGAGCGAAATCTCGTAGCAGCTCTGGGCCTTGCCGGTTTGACGCACATCCCTTGCCTGGCGCATGTGCTGAACTTGGTGGTCCAGAGGTTCCTTAAGAATTACCCCGATATGCCAGAGCTGCTGCAGAAAGTGCGGGCCGTCTGTGCGCACTTTCGGCGTTCTCACCCTGCTGCTGCTCGCCTGTCAGCGCTGCAGCGTAACTTCGGCCTTCCCGCTCACTGTCTCATATGTGACGTGCCCACAAGGTGGAACTCCACCTTGCACATGCTTGCCAGACTGTGTGAGCAGCAGCAGGCGATAGTGGAGTTTCAGCTGCAGCACGCACGAGTCGCTCTGCGGAACAGCACCGATTCACCGCCAATAACTGGGCCTCCATGCGAGACCTGTGTGCCTTGTTGCGCTGTTTCGAGTACTCCACCAACATGGCCAGTGCCGATGACGCCGTTCTCAGCGTTACTATCCCAGTTCTATGCCTCCTTGAAAAAACTCTTTAGGTGATGATGGAAGAGGATGTGGCACAGGATGAGGAGGAGGAGGAGGAGGAAGAGGGTTCATTTCCAAGGCTTTCAGGGCAGTCATTTACAAGTGGCTACGAGGGTGGGTTCCTGCACCAACAAGCGCCAGGTACACAATTGTCTGGCAGCAGGGGCACAGTTCTGGAGGATGACGAGGTGGAGGAGGAGGAACCATGTTCACAGCAGGGTGGCACCCAGACCAGCTCATGTCCATCACTGGTGCGTGGCTGGGGGGATACAGAGGACACAGACGATACACCTCCCACAGAGGACAGCTTTTCCTTGCCTCTGGGCAGCCTGGCACACATGAGCGATTACATGCTGCAGTGTCTGCGCAACGACCGCCGAGTTGCCCACATTTTAACTGGTGCTGATTATTGGGTGGCCACCCTGCTGGATCCCCGTTACAAGGACAACGTGCCGTCCTTAATTACCTCACTGGAGCATGATCGTAAGATGCGCGAGTACAAGCGCACGCTGGTAGACGCGCTGCTGGTGGCATTCCCAATTGGAAGCGGGGGTACGGTGGAAGCACAAGGCAAAGGCAGAGGAGGAGGAAGAGGTTGCCAACGCAGCCGGGGCACTGCCAGCACCTCGGAAGGCAGGGTTAGCATAGCCGGAATGTGGAAAAGCTTTGTCGGCACGCCACAACCAGCACCACCAGCTGAGATGGAACGTCTTAGCAGGAGGCAGCATTTCACCAACATGGTGGAGCAGAATGTGTGCACACGCGTACACGTACTGCATGACGGGTCTGCCCTCTTCAACTTCTGGGTCTCCAAATTGGGCACATGGCCTGAACTTGCCCTTTACGCCTTGGAGGTGCTGGCCTGCCCTGCCGCCAGTGTATTATCTGAACGTGTATTTAGCACGGCAGGGGGCGTTATCACAGACAAGCGCAGCCGCCTGTCCAGAGCCAATGTGGACAAGCTCACGTTCATTAAAATGAACCAGGCATGGATCCCACAGGACTTGGCCGTACCTTGTGCAGAATAGACACATATACCGGTGTTCTGACGAAAACTGTCTTGCTTACTGCGCAGGTGCAGTGCTTGCGCAGTACGGAGGACAAGGAGATTCACAAAATCTCCAAAGATGAACGTCGCCTGCGCAGTGAGTGCAGGTTCAAGCCCGACCATCCAAGTAGACATACGGTAGCACATAGTAACAGGGCCCCTCACGGGCTCGCTTGGCTAGGCTTCAACCTCGGATGATGTGGCTTTAATCCTGGAGTCACCGCGCATCGTCTTCGGAGAGTTTCAAAATCCCCTTGTCCTACGTACTGAGCAAGCGCAGTACAGGGCGGACACTATGCGACGGGGGACAGAATTCGACACATCATTCACCACTAGCCTTACCCAGCCATTGTTGTATTTTTGAACCAGTGTTGGCTACCTCGTCCTCCTCCACCGCCGCTTCCACCTACACCGCCACATCCACCGCCACCTCAACCTCCTACTCCATTTGAATTTCGTCCTCCTAGGTCAAGATGATAATTTTTTCATTTCTTTTTAATTTCCAAGTATTTTATTTTCCCACTATCTTATCCATTAAATTGAATAATTTTTTCCAGAAAGTGCGTATTCTGGGGTATTCCCACCATATGTGCGGCATCGTGCCGTTGAGTTTCTGAGGTTCTTAATGACTTCCTGTACCTCTTCTGCTGAGAAGGGGGCCTCCAGCATTTTATTTCTATTTTTTATTATTTTATGTTATTTTAAGTTATTTCCCTATCCACATTTGTTTGCAGATCACTTGCCATGCTCTTAACAACATTTTGTTGCCATTTGCAGCCCTCTAGCCCTTTCCATGACCTTTTTACAGCCATTTTAGTGTTCAAAAGTCTGGGTCCCCATTGATTTCAATGGGGTTCGGAGTTCGGGGTCAAGTTCAGGTCAAGTTCGGTCTCGAACCCGGACTTTTTTCCGAAGTTCGGCCGAACCCGCCGAACCCGAACATCCAGGTGTCCGCTCAACTCTAGTCCTGGGCACAGTACACTTACCACTTGATTCTAGTGATCAGCCCTCATTACTTTTAATACTAAGACCATCACTTTGGTGAACACCCAAGATGTTTAGGGGCCTGACCTAGAAAGCAGACAGGGTTACAATCTGGTAGTGTAGGAGTCCTACAGCAACTCGTGGTAAATGTTGATGTGCTGGCTAAAACTGTAAAAAACGGATGTTTGATGTGTGGGCCCTCCTAAATCAAACAACTCTCTGCGCTTTGTGGCATGATAATACTTGCTGTTTCTAATATACACAGTATATGAGGTATATAAATAAATAAATAAATAGATATATCCGTAATTTAGTGTGCTCACTGTAAAAATGGTACACTAATAGCAGCTGCTTAAGATCAGGAAAACGTATATAAATACAATAAAAAATTAGAAATTAATACAAAATCATAAAATTACTGTAGCAGCGCTTAATGATTGGATAATAAAATCCAATAAATAAGGTGGGTGAGTATAGGGATTATCTCATAAATAAATAAATACGGATAATTTATACCTATAAATAAATATAAATATGGATAAATATAAATACGAATAAATAAATAAATACAAATAGATAAATAAATTGAGTGTATTTCTCCCATGGTTCAGAGAAGCAAGATTTTCCATTTTTTTATGGCTGGCGTAAGACCCACTGATAATGGGGTACTTTGTTGCAATGTCTTGGCTGATATTGGTGAGCTGTTGACCAAAGGCTGTGGAGGAGAATTGGAGGAAAAAGGAGGTAGCAGATTCCTGTTGGGAGATTACATGACTATATTTGGTTTGGCTCTGGTGAGTGCATCCCCATAGGGGAACCTGTTTTCACGTGGTGGAGTGCACTGGTGGATGGACCTAAGAGAGATTATACCAAATCACATGAATATAGAAGTGTTTTTATCTGCAACCCCAATTGTTTTCTGGATATTACTGGACTATTACGTTTTATTCACGAATGAACTATTGACACTGATACAGATATATATATATTTTGATGCGGATATTTATTTATTTATCTATTTGTATTTATTTATTTATTCGTATTCATATTTATCCATATTTATATTTATTTATAGGTATAAATTATCCATATTTATTTATTTATTTATTTATGCGCATAATCCCTATACTCACCCACCTTATTTATTGGATTTTATTATCCAATCATTAAGCACTGCTACAGTAATTTTATGAGTTTTGATTAATTTCTCATTTTTTATTGTATTTATATATGCTGGCTAAAACTGTCCGTACATGTCCTTTATGTCCACAGAAGCCAGAAAGACTTCCTGATGCAGGGAATGGAAAAAAAAAATCTTAGGACCAGCCTCTTGTGTGGCACCCAGAGCAGCTAGCCCAACACAATTGAATTAGTCTGTGTCAGTTGTGTGTGTCAGTTCTTGGGGCCTGTTTGGACTAATGCAGTGTTAATGAGGAGTCTGAGGGGGTCAGGGGCCCACTTGCAGAGGCATCCAGAACAATGTAATGTTGGTCAGATATGCTTCAGATGAAAGACAATAGCCCATCAGATGCAGTGGCGGCTGGTGAAGTTTTAGGATGGGGCGCCAGACCCTTCCCCTCCTTTTTGATCCCTCACACTTATCATAAGCCACACCCCTTATGGAATCCACCCACTCCATTCCATGAATTTCACTTGCTTTCACCCATAGTGTCAGGAGTATTTAGCTCAGCATCACAGGACAGAGTATACAGCTCAGCATCACAGGACAGGTGTATACAGCCCCAGCATCCCTGGACAGAGTATACAGCTCAGCAACACAGGTCAGAATATACAGCCCCAGCATCACAGGACACAGTATACAGCTCAGCATCACAGGACAGAGTATACAGCCCAAGCATCACAGGACAGAGTAAACAGCCCCAGCATCACAGGACAGATTACAGGACAGAATATACAGCCCCAGCATCACAGGACAGAGTATACAGCACCAACATCACAGGACAGAGTATACAGCTCAGCATCACAGGACAGAGTATACAGACCCAGCATCACAGCACAGAGTATACAGCTCAGCATCACAGGACAGAGTACATACCTCCCAACTTTAGAACTTGAGAATGAGGGACACTCAAGGCTGATGTAAGCATGTGGCACATCACGCCAAAAAGTGGGTGTGGTCAGACTGTTAACAGTGGAAAGGGGCTTAAGGAGCAAAAAACAAAACAAATCCCCCTTACCACCATCCCTCTCCCCTCTCCCCATCATTACACGGGACCCCTTCCTCAACTCTACACCAATTGTTACACAGGACCGCCTCCCTCATACTAACCCCATCATTAAACACAGAGGTTATTTGGTTATTGTTTAGGGTGGAGAGGCAGGGGGGGATGGGGGGTTATTTTTTAGGGTAGAGGGGTGGGGAGGGGAATTATTGTTTAGGGTAGAGGGGTGGGGAAGGGGTTATTGTTTAGGGTGGAGAGGCAGGGAGGGGGGGTTTGTTTAGGGTGGAGAGGCAGGGGGAGTTTTAGGGTGGAGAGGTGGGAGGGCCGTTTTAGGGTGGAGAGGCAGGGAGGGAAAATGCAGGGGGGGGAATTTGGGGTTTGGGAACCCCAAAGCTGTAGTCACTACCCTGCACCACAACACTCAGCAGCCCCCCCCCCCCTCCGTGAAGCTCTGCAGCAGCTGAGAAAATTGAACAGAGGTGGGGAGGGGGAGCCAAGCTCACGGTAGGACACACTACACATCGGGTGGAGCAGTCACTCTGTAGCCACCCTGCAGAGGAGTCTGAGGACTCGGGGGAAGCATGTTGCCGTGAGGGAGAGACATGTGAGGGAGAGACATTGAAAACAGCAAAAACAGAGAATTGCAGCAGCCAGGTACACTCTGTCTTCAGCTGTTGCAATCCTCTTTGTCATTCACAGTGAGAGAGATCACCTCCGATCCCCGCACTCACCTTCTGCTCTGGTACATCATGCTTGGGCTCAGCTCTGCACCCACCTGCCGCATCTGTGATCTGCTCCCCGCCTCACATTACAGGGTCCTGGGTTGCAGTTAAGTAGTCTCTGCAGTGTCCACACTCCACTCTGACTCCAGGGAAAACTGGAAGTGACGCTGTAGTGCTGAAAAAGCACCACCCAGTCGCCCTCCGGTTCAGGCCAATGAAAGAAAAAATGGACAAGAGCCAAGGACAAAACACTGGAGAGTGGAAGTGTTTGCGGGCGCATTGCTTGCACCCTGAACATGCCATAAACACAGGCAAATCAGCTTCCCATAGACCGCCGTGTGTCTGGTCACTCTTAACCCCTAGCCAACCAGCCGCTGCAGTTATACTTTTATATTTTTAGCTCTGATTGCTGTATAAATGTCAATGGTCCCAAAATAGTGTCAAAAGTGTCCGATCTGACCGCCGCAATATAAATCGCAGATCGACGCCATTACTAGTAAAAAATAAAATGACATAAATCTATCCTCTATTTTGTAGACTCTATAACTTTTGAGCAAACCAATCAATATACACTTATTGTGATTTTTTTTTTACCAAAAATATGTAGAGGAATACATATCAGCCTAAACTGAGGAAAACATTTTTTTTTTTTTATGTGGGATATTTATTATAGCAAAAACTATAAAATATTATGTTTTTTTTTTTTTTTTAATGGTCGCTCTTCTTTTGTTTATAGCACAAAAAAGAAAACCACAGAGGGGAAAAAATGACATAAACTTTGTTTGGGTACAACATCGCACGACTGCGCAATTGTCAGTTAAAGTGACGCAGTGCCGAATCGCAAAAAATGGCCTGGTCAGGAAAGGGGCAAATCCTTCTGGGGCTGAGGTGGTTAAAGTGACCTTTTTTATTTATTTTTGCCAAAAGCTTGGTGGGGCGGCGCCTGAGCGCCCCCTGTGGACGCGCCACCACTGATCAGATGACAGGACCCAAAATGCCAAAAAAGAAAACCAGGTTCCAAGAAGAACTTACTGATCCAACTGAGTGTAGGGACAAGCCCTAGTACTTTAAATCAACAGGGCCAGAAGGTTTTGTAGTGACTAGGGGTTAGTGGAGAGGTAATGTGAAATATTTTCCTAACAAACTTCAGGTATCTCTTTCACTATTAAAACTAATGTTAAATGCTGCAGTTAACAGCAAAAAAGTTATTATAACACAGGCAGTGTTATGTCCCTTTCACACTGGAGCGGTGGGTGCGTCAGCGGTAAAGTGCCGCTATTTTTAGCGGTGCTTTACCATCAATTTTGCAGCGCTATTTGGCCGTTGGCGGGGTGCTTTTACCCCCCCCCGCGCTAGTGGCTGAGAAAGGGTTAAAATCACCACAAAGCGCTGCTGCAACAGCGCTATGCCGGCAGTATAGCCACGCTGCCCCATTGATTTCAATGGGCAGGAGAAGTTTAGGAGCGGTAGATACACCACTCCTTCACCGCTCCAAAGATGCTGCTGGCAGGAGTTTTTTTAATGTCCTGCAAGCGCAACGCTCCAGTGTAAAAGCACTTGGGCTTTCACACTGGAGAGACAGGAGCAGAGCTCTTCAGGCACTATGCAGGCACTATTTTTAGCACCGTAGCACCTGTAAAGCTCCTCGTGTGAAAGGGGTCTTAGAATATGCCTGATATGAAATTTTGAGATAATGTTTAGAAGGCATTCTGAAAAAAAATTACATTTAGGTTACCCACCTGCTTGAAGTGAACTTGGGACAGGCTAAGAACATTAAAGTGTTTTATTTTTTTAACAAACAGTAAGTACTGTGGAGTCGTATTTCATCATCAGTACAGTAGGCAGTACTGCATCAGTAGACAGTACAGAAACACACACACACACACACACCTGCTCCACCTCCCAGCAGTGACTATGCAGTCTTCTAATCTCTAATATAAACAGAAAGCAGGTTTTCTGGGAGGAAGTAGTCAAGTCCCTGGGAGAACAAGGTGAAGACTTTCAGTTTAAAGTTTTAGTAGTTCAATGTGCATGCAAGTGGCAACTATTTCCTGTCACTGGCAGTTAGAATCACTTTATTAGCAATACAAAGGTTGAGGATGACAGATTATCTCCCTAACAAGTATAAATGAATTTGAGTTTAAGAATTTTATGACACTTTATGAAAATAAACATGGTAAAGGAATATAAGCATTTGAGAACGTAGGGGAACAATAGAATGGAACAATAGAACTAACAGTTTCTAAGTTTCTTTTCTATTGCATCTAACACAATTGCTTTAGTCTACGGAGAAGCAGGCCATACAGAATGTTTATATAATGTTGATATAACTTACTGTTTTTTGTGACTTTTCTTCATCAGAACATGTTCTGAGCAGGATATTGGCTTTCCTTTCTCATAGGTTTCACCTGAGCTTCCATTTGCCACATATAAATTAGTAGGAACTGAAAACTTATCAGTCTTAGCAGTTACATTAGATATGTCCAAGGGTTTGCACTGAGGGACTTCCATGCACAGGATATCATGATCTAAGTTAGACTTCTTCGTGCTGTTCTTCTTGGCCGTGCTTTCTTGAACAGAAGTCTGAGCACTGACCTTTTTTGAAAGGATCTTTGAAGAGCTGGATTCCTTTATGGGAGTTTTCTGAGAAGTTGGACTTGCTTGAGGAGGAGGCTTTTGAGTGGTGTTAGTTGTAACATTAACAGGTGAAGTTATCTTTTTGCAAGATGTATTTGCAGATGGCGTTTTTTGTAAGCAATGTCCTTTAGTTTTCTCAGAAGGTGGCAATGTGAGATCAAGAGATTGAGAAATGTTTTTAGGTTTCTGTTGCTGGTTGTCCTTTGAATGGGAATCAGATTGTGTTGGTTTACTCAGAGTTGTAGACGTTGTAGCCTGACTAGCCTGTGGCTTGACCATGGTTGGGGAGTGATCATCGTTTATGGAAGCAGCTTGATTTATTTCTGAAAGTGTATTGTGCACTGGACTGGTCTGTGTAGCACTATTTTGTTTTATATTCCTGAGGTATTTTTTGGGAGGGTCACTTTGCACCCCTTGATTTGACTTGGGAAGAACATGGCCTTGAGTTGGTTTATGGTGAGATGAATTATCATTAGCCCTCTTGCTTTGCTCATGATGACTCTGGTGGAAATCCACTGAACTGGTATCTTTTGAAAAGTTATCACATACATCATTTGTTGCTTTTATTATATCAGGATTGTTCTTATCATGGCAAAGGTTACATAGACTCTTTGTCTCTGTGCTTCCAGTAGACAGTTTGTTGGCTGCATGGACAAGGAAGCTATCCTTGTCATATAGGCTTCTGTCCTGAGAAGTGCTGATGATTGGGGTTGATGGTCTTGTAGCATCATATACTTTGATAGTGGGCACTCCAATCTTTACCTCAGAAGAAGATCCACAGCTTTGCTGACTGTTATGCATATGCATTTTTTTCATGTGATAAACAACTGTTGCTGCATTGAATGCTTGCTGCAAAAAAAGATAACTGTTATTGATTTTACATTTAGATCTATTGCATCTCACTCAAATGCTGCATTTTTCCTTCTTTTGAGTATGCCACTGCATGCTACGTGATGATATTTTTCTGCAAAATTATTTAGATTTACTTTTAAATAAAGTGGGATTACTGGGCTTTACTTAGTTACTTAGTTGCAAGTGAGCAGATAAAGCGTAGATTGTTGTTAGAGCTTGACGGTGTAAATTATAGATTTTTTTGAAACAAGGAGCCTTTTTTTTTTTCTTAAGAATGTGTACAGTAAGCATGGGTATAGGACTCTGTATATGGAGATTCTATATTTATTTATTTGTTTTCTTTTGGTTGAACTAGATGGACTTGACTAATTATCCAACATTATACAAAAATGTGCAAACCACTTACTCTCCATTTGCTTTTAGCAAAGTTCTTCTTAATCTGGATGCTTACTGAATGATAAATATCTCGACGGAGAGCAGTGTTCCCAGCAATCCTGTAGATAAAAAAACACCAGTTGCTTAGTCCTGTAGTGAATGAGAAACAAAATACAACTAAATAAAATAACTAAAACAAAGTAGCTTCCCTTTGACTGGTATTCTAGTCATCTTTTTTCATTTGTATTAACACATATGCTGCAGGGACTGTGGTGACTTTGTGAGTTGGTATATTTCTACAGTTTAAACCATTTAACCTCTTTATTAGCTATATAAACTGACAGGGATTCTTACTCTTCTACACTGTAGCCACCCCACTGGATATCACATGAGATAAAATACTGCATGGTTTCATGATGTAAATACTGAATATTTTGGGAAAATGTTGCATGCAGTGTTTTAGAAGAGTTTTTTGGTGAATGGCTAAAATACAGGCAGTCCCCAAGTTACGAACGACTCCTACTTACGAATGGCTCCACCCTGGTCCTGGATACCTTTAGAGCACCTCTGGACACATCCCACACTGCCGTACTATGATCCAGATAACATAACAAGCGCCCGGAACATCCCACATCCATGCACAGGTGGCAGTTACACTTACAAACGCAGTGTTCCGACCAGAAAGTCACATTTACAAATGCAGTGTTGCGACGTACGAACATCTTTGACTTACGAACAAACCTATAGTCCCTATTGTGTTTGTAACTCTGGGACTGCCTGTAATTTTGGAAAACACTATGCGTTATTTTACCACATTGCTTAAAGGGATAGATACCGCTTCATGAATGGAGTCCACTGTGTCAAATTATTTTTATTAGTATCTGAACAAGTACAAAAAGCATGCATAACACAATATGGGCCAAATTATATTTTTGTAATGTTTGGGACTAAAACAGACATGAGGCTGAATCATTTTCAGTTCACTGTAAAGAATAGTATATGTCATATAGGGTAATCCTGTTTTATTTTCCTAAAGGGCGCCTTAAAGAAAAAAAAAATGCTGTTTCAACAACTGAAAATGTTGTTTGACTGTCACTATGATCCTCTAGCTCCACTACTGAAAGTTACTTGCCCGTAAAAAGTATGTATCCCAAGAGATCCGACTTGCTGTATATAAGTATCTGTAACTTACTAATCAGATATTTTCATGGCAATCTAGGGACTGGCATGCTCCGAGAGGGGTAGTAATGAAAGCACATATATTTAATTAATCATGGCACCTTCCCTTAAAGTGTGCTTTATAGTTTTAAATATGTAAGGAGTAGATGTTTTTGGTTAGAATTCTCAGGACACTGGCCAATTGATACCACGCTGTTATCTCTTTGCCTTTTTTTTCAAGGCAAAATGTAACATAGCAACTTTAATATAAGCTATTGTAGCTGTCATAGAAATTGACTACAATGGCTTTTTCCATCTTCTTCCTAGGCAAACAACATTTTGAATTGCAATCACAACACCGCAAGCTCCTCACCACCCCAGATGGTGGGCTAGCCAGGAGGAAATTCAACAAATATATAAGTGAGAATTAGCGCGATAAGACATATATATAAATTAAGGTATACACTATCTTATAAACAAAACATAAAATGTTTGCGATTTATTAGATAAATACTCTATGTTTAATAAGGTGTTAAATGTAAGTTAGTACTTTCCACTGGGGCTTGTTATTTGATTTTTACAAACTTCAATCACAAATATGCAAAGATTAAAAACTTGTATGTGGTTATGTTCAAATAAATATTTGGGTGTGCTTGGTGTAAGGCTATAAATCAACTATGGAAGAGAATTTATTTCTATGGAAGAGATTGCCATATAGTTTTTTTATGTGCACTGAACCGCAGCATTTTAGAACAAAGGTTGTGCACAGGAATAAATAGTATGTATTATTTATACATATGATTAATTATACACAATAATGAGATTGACATATACCATTTTAATGTGCGTAAACCTCAACATTTTAGAAAAAAGCTGTGCACAACATGGCATTTATTTTGTCAACACACACTGTGACTCAAAACTTTAGCTTTTTTTGGAACAGTTTACTATCTTGTATTGTATTAGCTTTATTCATAGTCTTTAGTTCTTACTGCCAGACACTAGCTAATTAGATGATAATATCATTGAGCATGACTGTTATATACTGACATTCCTCGAAATTGCAATACAATGTTAATTGACTAAATTGTCTGACATTTGTCTTCCTTTTTTAAATGGCACTTAAGATAGATGTGTGGAAATGATACATAAAGTGCCACTGTGCACTTGCTAACAGCTGTTGTTAGAGTCATTTCACAGTAACATTAATATGTTTTTACCACTGGAAACTTAAAGTGCAATCTTACCATGGATGCTTAAGGGCCTTCTCACAGTTATAGCGTTTTTTGGGATCCTTCTCTAAAAGGCAACTTATGAAATCTTTTGCTGGAAGAAAAGGTAAAACAGCAAGGTGTCAGTGATAGTTAATCTAATATTACCGATTTATGTTGCAAAAGGTAATGTTTTAATCGACCTATATACAATCTAGCACCTCTATGGTGCTTAAAAACAAAGAAAAAATAAGGATTTTAACCACTTCAGCCCCGGACCAATTGGCAGCCAAAGGACCAGGCCCCTTTTTGCGATTCGGCACTGCGTCGCTTTAACTGACAATTGCGCGGTCGTGCGACGTGGCTCCCAAACAAAATTGTCGTCCTTTTTTCCCCACAAATAGAGCTTTCTTTTGGTGGTATTTGATCGCCCCTGCGGTTTTTATTTTTTGCGCTATAAACAAAAATAGAGCGACAATTTTGAAAAAAATGCAATATTTTTTACTTTTTGCTATAATAAATATCCCCAAAAAATATATAAAAAAACATTTTTTTTCCTCAGTTTAGGCCGATACGTATTCTTCTACATATTTTTGGTAAAAAAATCGCAATTAGCGATTATTGATTAGTTTGCGCAAAAGTTATAGCGTTTACAAAATAGGGGATAGTTTTATAGCATTTTTATTAATATTTTTTTTTTATTAGTAATGGCGGCGATCAGCGATCAGCGATTTTTATTGTGACTGCGACATTATGGCGGACACATCGGACATTTTTGACACATTTTTGGGACATTTGTCATTTATACAGAAATCAGTGCTATTTAAATAGCACTGATTCCTATGTAAATGACAGTTGTAGTGAAGGGGTTAACCACTAGGGGGCGGGGAGGAGTCAGTGTGACGTGTTGTGTTTTTTTTTTACAGTAGGGGGGCGTGGCTGTACGTCTGACGTCATTGATCGGCGTTCCCGATGACAGGGAACCGCCGATCACTGACAGTCAGTGTAGGAAGCGCGGGGAGAGGTTTGTTTACACAAACCTCTCCCCGTTCTTCAGCTCCGTAACCCGATCGCGGGATACCAGCGGCAATCGGGTCCGCTGGTCCCGCGGCCGTGGTCACGGAGCTCCCGACCGGGTCGCGAGCGCGCCGCTGGCGGCGCGCGCGCGCCCCCCGGGCAGGCAAATTAAAGGGGACATACCCGTACGTGCTTTTGCCTGCCCGTGCCATTCTGTAGACGTATATCTACATGAGGCGGTCGGGAAGCAGTTAAAGGTTGCCACTACTAACTCCTAAATAAAGGAGATGAGTACCGTATATACTCGAGTATAGGCCGTCCCGAGTATAAGCCGAGGCCCCTAATTTACCACAAAAAAACTGGGAAAACTTATTGACCCGTGTATAAGCCGAGGGTGAAAAATGCAGCAGCTACTGTAAGTGGAAAAGAGGGTCAGCAAATGCCCATCTGCAGCTGCATGTCCCCTGTGTCCTGCACAAACCCCCCCTGTGTCCCCATTGCAGCCTACCTGTGCCGATCTGTCACCTCCGATCTGTCCACCATTGCAGGCTTGCCTCCTTGTCGGCACGATCGCGATCGCTGGATGTCCTGTGTCCCCCGTTCTGTGTCCCCCGTTCTGTGTCCCCCCATGCTGATCCGGGCGATCAGCGTGTACGGCGCCATTACAGAATCAAAAGCCGCGCCTCCTCGTCCGTGATAGGAGGAACACTCTGTTTTTCCAGCAGTCAGTGTGCAGTGTTCCGCCTATCACGGACATCCTCTCATCCTCGTCCATGAGATGAGAATGACAGGACATCCGTGATAGGCGGAACACTTACTGCTGGGAAAATTAGTGTCCGCCTATCACGGACAAGGAGGAGGAGGAGGCGCGGCTTTTAAATTTGGAGGAGACGGAGGCGCGGCGCCGCGCCGCGCGGCTTTTAAATAGTGCACACTGCCGTCTGTCTGCATGACACGCTGTTCATGCAGACAGACGGTGCTGACTCGAGTATAAGCCGAGGAGGGGACTTTCAGCCCTAAAAAAAGGGCTGAAAATCTCGGCTTATACTCGAGTATATACGGTACTAGAATTTTCCATATAAAAGTATACAAACTTTATTTATAGTCCAAAAATCATAAAATTAGTATATATATATATATATATATATATATAAATATATATATTTACTATCATTAGACTACATACTGCCCTTGGGGGTTCCCTGACAGCTGTGTTTGGGCTAGAATTGTATGAGCTATATGCACTCCATTGGGGAATCGAATGACATTCATTAGGGAGAAAACAGTTTTTTATACTGATTTTATGATTTTTGGACTATAAATTAATTTGTATACTTTTATTCAGAAAATTCTAGCACTCATCTCCATTATTTAGGGGTTAGTAGTGGAAACCTTTAAAGCCCTTTTTTTTCTTTGTTTTTTGAGTCAATTATCATTGGATGTGGTGCCATATTATCAATCTATGCTTCAATTTGTGCTACAGAACACATTTATGTATATATAGATAAAAGTGACATTGTTGTCCATGTCTACATGCATGCACCACAGGAACACATACCAGATTTAGAAATGTCATCCCAAAATGGGGATTCAAATTCATAAGTGCCATCCTTGATTTTTTCAAAGAGCTTAGATTCAGTTTCTTCATAGAAAGGGGGGTAGCCACATAATCTGGAGTAAAAAAATAAATAAACATTATGGAACTTTAATTATTTAAATAATTTACTACTTGACCTCTATATAGGTTCACATGTCTCAAATGTAAAATCTCAATGCACTGTGTTGGAGCACATTCTCAGGAGATATAGAATTTTCAATATTCCTAGGTTACTGCAGGAAGGCTGACTGATATCAACCTCACTAGGAGATTCATTGGAAAATTGAGTCTAAAGTAAATATTTTTTAATTCTAATTAACCACCTCAATACTGGGCACTTTCACCCCCTTCCTTCCCAGACCAATTTCAGATTTCAGTGCTCTCGCACTTTGAATGACAATTACTCAGTCATGCTACACTGTCATGCTACACTGTACACAAATAGAGCTTTTTTTTGGTGGTATTTATTTATTACTGTTTTTTTTTATTTTTTGCGATTTAACCACTTGTAACCACTTGTTTAGATGTGGTGTTTACAAGTTAAAAAACCAGCACAGCAGAAGAGGGAGCAGGGTGCAAAAGCGAAGCGTCCGTCCCCTAGACAGTACGTCTGCTACTGCCCAACGCAGCAAGGGACCGAGCACACCAAAGCCAGGTCCAAGGAGTTCCCTAGCGTGGCAGTTCAGACAATGTGCTGATGACAAGACACGAGTGGTTTGCACGCTGTGCGATTAGAGCCTGAAGTGAGGCATAAACGTTCTCAACCTGAGCACAACCTGCATGACCAGGCATCTAAGTGCAAAGCACGAGCTGCAGTGGAGTAGACACCTCAAAAACCAAGAAAGGTCTATGGCTCCTCCTGCTTCCTCTTCTGCTGCAGTCTCGGCCTCTTCATCCACCTCTGTAGTGACAGTGACACCTGCCAACCCGCAAACAGAGGATCTGCCAGCAACACTACCACCTGGGTCACCAACCATCTCCACAATGTCCCATGGAAGCGTTCAGCTCTCTATTTCCCAAACGCTGGAGTGGAAGAGGAAGTACCCCCCGAGCCACCCGCGATCCCTGGCCCTGAATGCCAGCATTTCAACATTCCTCGACTTTGAAATGCTGTCATTCCGTCTGGTGGAGAGGCAGAGTTTTAAAAGGCTGATGTCATTGGCTGTCCCACAGTACGTCATGCCTAGCCACCACTACTTTTCCAGACGAGCTATCCCTTCCCTGCACAACCAAGTGGGGGACAAAATCAGGTGTGCACTGCGCAACGCCATCTGTGGCAAGGTCCACCTAACTACGGATGCGTGGACCAGTAAGCACGGTCAGGGACGTTATATCTCCCTAACAGCACACTGGGTAAATATAGTGGCGGCTGGGCCTGAGGCGGATAGCAGTTTGGCGCATGTCCTTCCACCACCGAGGATTGCAGGGCACTTCAGTTTGCCTCCTGTTGCTAACTCCTCCTACTCTGCCTCCTCATCCTCTACCGCCTCCTCATCCGGTCAGCGTAACACCTTCACGACCAACTTCAGCACAGCCAGGGCTAAACGACAGCAGGCAGTTTTAAAACTTTCCTGTTTGGGGGAAAAACCCCACACCGCGCAGGAGTTGTGGAGGGACATGGAACAACAGACCGATGAGTGGTTGGTGGCAGTGAGCCTCAAGCCCGGCCTGGTGGTGTGCGATAATGGGGGAAATCTCGTAGCAGCTCTGGGCCTAGGCGGTTTGACGCACATCCCTTGCCTGGCGCATGTGCTGAACTTGGTGGTCCAGAGGTTCCTTAAGAATTACCCCGATATGCCAGAGCTGCTGCAGAAAGTGCGGGCCGTCTGTGCGCAATTTCGGCGTTCTCACCCTGCTGCTGCTCGCCTGTCAGCGCTGCAGCGTAACTTCGGCCTTCCCGCTCACCGTCTCATATGTGACGTGCCCACAAGGTGGAACTCCACCTTGCACATGCTTGCCAGACTGTGCGAGCAGCAGCAGGCGATAGTGGAGTTTCAGCTGCAGCATGCACGCGTGAGTCGCTCTGCGGAACAGCACCACTTCACCGCCAATTACTGGGCCTCCATGCGAGACCTGTGTGCCTTGTTGCGCTGTTTCGAGTACTCCACCAACATGGCCAGTGCCGATGACGCCGTTCTCAACGTTACTATCCCAGTTCTATGCCTCCTTGAAAAAACTCTTCAGGCGATGATGGAAGAGGATGTGGCACAGGATGAGGAGGAGGAGGAAGAGGGTTCATTTCCAAGGCTTTCAGGGCAGTCATTTACAAGTGGCTACGAGGGTGGGTTCCTGCACCAACAAGCGCCAGGTACACAATTGTCCGGCAGCAAGGGCACAGTTCTGGAGGATGACGAGGTGGAGGATGAGGAGGAGATGGAGGAGGAGGAACCATGTTCACAGCAGGGTGGCACCCAGACCAGCTCATATCCATCACTGGTGCGGGGCTGGGGGGATACAGAGGACACAGACGATACACCTCCCACAGAGGACAGCTTTTCCTTGCCTCTGGGCAGCCTGGCACACATAAACGATTACATGCTGCAGTGTCTCCGCAACGACCGCCGAGTTGCCCACATTTTAACTGGTGCTGATTATTGGGTGGCCACCCTGCTGGATCCCCGTTACAAGGACAACGTGCCGTCCTTAATTACCTCACTGGAGCGTGATCGTAAGATGCGCGAGTACAAGCGCACGCTGGTAGACGTGCTGCTGGTGGCATTCCCACTTGGCAGCGGGGGTACGGTGGAAGCACAAGGCGAAGGCAGAGGAGGAGCAAGAGGTCGCCAACGCAGCCGGGGCACCGCCAGCACCTCGGAAGGCAGGGTTAGCATGGCCGAAATGTGGAAAAACGTTGTCAGCACGCTACAACAACCAGCACCACCAGCTGAGATGGAACGTCTTAGCAGGAGGCAGCATTTCACCAACATGGTGGAGCAGTATGTGTGCATACGCCTACACGTAATGAATGACGGGTCTGCCCCCTTCAACTTCTGGGTCTCCAAATTGGGCACTTGGCCTGAGCTTGCCCTTTACGCCTTGGAGGTGCTGGCCTGCCCTGCAGCCAGTGTATTATCTGAACGTGTATTTAGCACGGCAGGGGGCGTTATCACAGACAAGCGCAGCCGCCTGTCCATAGCCAATGTGGACAAGCTCACGTTCATTAAAATGAACCAGGCATGGATCCCACAGGACTTGTCCATACCTTGTGCAGAATAGACACGTATACCGGTGTTCTGACAAAAACTGTCTGGCCATCGGCTAGTGTCCGGCCACTTACTGTGCAGGCGCAGTGCTTGCGCAGTACGGAGGACAAGGAGATTCACAAAATCTCCAAAGATGAACGTCGCCTGGGAAGTGAGTGCAGGTTCAAGCCCCACCATCCAAGTGGACATACGGTAGCACATAGTAACAGGGCCCCTCATGGGCTCGCTTGGCTAGGCTTCAACCTCGGATGATGTGGCTTGAACCTGGAGTCACCGCGCATCGTCTTCGGAGAGTTTCAAAATCCCCTTGTCCTACGTACTGAGCAAGCGCAGTACAGGGCGGACACTATGCGACGGGGGACAGAATTCGACACATCATTCACCACTAGCCTTACCCAGACATTGTTGTATTTTTGAACTAGTGTTGGCTACCTCGTCCTCCTACACCGCCGATTCTACCTACACCGCCACATCCACCGCCACCTCAACCTCCTACTCCATATGGACCTCGTTCTCCTAGGTCAAGATTATAATTTTTTCATTTTTTTAATTTCCAAGTATTTTATTTTCCCACTATCTTATCCATTAAATTAAATATTTTTTTCCAGAAAGTGCATATTCTGGGGTATTCCCACCATATGTGCGGCATCGTGCTGTTGAGTTTCTGAGGTTCTTAATGACTTCCTGTACCTCTTCTGCTGAGAAGGGGGCCTCCAGCATTTTATTTTTATTTTTTATTTTTTTATGTTATTTTAAGTTATTTCCCTATCCACATTTGTTTGCAGAGCACTTGTCATGCTCTTAACAACATTTTGTTGCCATTTGCAGCCCTCTAGCCCTTTCCATTACTTTTTTACAACCATTTTAGTCTTCAAAAGTTCGGGTCCCTATTGACTTCAATGGGGTTCGGAGTTCGGGGTCAAGTTCGGGTCAAGTTCGGTCCCGGACCCGGACTTTTTTCCGAAGTTCGGCCGAACCCGTCGAACCCGAACATCCAGGTGTCCGCTCAACTCTAGTCTTTAGTCAAGTGCGTCTCCTGCAGGCAGAGCAGTCCAGGCCCCCTCCCTCTAATGCCGACAGAACCGTAGTTCTCTTTATTGGGTCCCCCAAACCTCGGATGTTCCAAGAGATTATACTAAACGTTTTATCTTGCATGGAGGCATATAGAAATAATAAACAGAAAAAAAGAAGGAGCCAATCATTCGATAGGTGGAGAGTAGCTTGGGCCATCCAGTGGCCCAATTCTTCCCCTCCACATCAAATGCTTTCTCCTGTATATGCATTTTCCCCTCTCCTCATATCCCATCCTTCTCTCTGTTTGTGTTTGAATCGTATTGATATTTGTGGTGTGTATCCTTTATCTCCTACCCTACTCACCCTGCCCACCCTACCCTTTTCCCCTGCATCTCCCACCTCCCCCCCTCCAATATCTCCCCACCCCTGCCCAACTGGGCTTCCCATAAGGGGTTTATCCGTGACCTTTCCATACCTTTCCCACCTGACATACCAAAGCAATAATCTAGAAAATGTTTGTGTAAAATTATATGGGAGCCTCATTTGCTCCTTTGCTCTCATTCTTGTGGACATCTAAACATTCAAAAGGTGCATTCTCTCCCCTCCACTCCTAATATTCTAAACAACCATTGTTATTGATGTGATATTAATGTGATAATATTGTGATATTCAAGTGACAATCAAATAATGATCAAAATATGTTGAAAAGAAGGAAGAGAAACCCCAAGGAACTCTCTACTCTCTCCCTCTACAAGCCTATATATCTAGAATATGCTTGCATATATATATAAAAAAAGGGAGGGGAAAATGGGAGGGGGAAGAACAAAACAAGGAGCAAATATCAAAAAAAGGCTCTCCAAATCAAATCAAATCAAATCAAAAGTCAGAACAGTAATGGTTCCATGCCCTTCAAGGCTATAAGTCCTTCTCATTTTCCTCCAACCATTGTGCCACATCAGCCAGAGATTTAAAGAACAAAGTTCTGCCTAGTGTGCTGTCACCCACAAATGGGACAGGTACAACAATGCATATACAATCTTATACTTTTATATTTCCTCAGGCTATGCTTGATCAGTGTAAATTCAGCTCTGCACTTTTGAAGGTCTGGCGAGAAGTCAGGATAGAATAAGACCTGGCGAATTTTAAAGGGAACTCGTGCGCTCTTTCGATCCCAAAAAATGGTGTAAAAGTAGTGGGCCCAAAAGGTTCCCTAAACCACCCCTCCAAAAATACTATGGGGTTAGGACCCTCACTTCTCTCTGGGAGACCTATCACTCTCACGTTGTTTCTGCAACTTCTATTCTCAATTTCATCGAGTTTAGCTGCCTGTATGTCCATTTATTCCTTAAGCCCTTTAAGTTCTCGCCTCAATGGGTACAGATCATCCTCAACTGTGCTTACCCTTTCTTCTAAAGCAGTAGTCCTCTCCCTAATCTTGCAAGGTTCTTGCCTAGTGGTAAGTAACAATGTTAACAAAAAAAAAAACAGTGGGCCAGATAAACTTTGCTTTTCCAGCAGTTTTTCTATTTGGTGCATGTCAAGTGGACATCACGGGTGCGCCAACAAACATAGTGGGGTTTACTAAAACTGTAGAGTGTGAAATCTGGTGCAGCTATGCAGGGTAGCCAATCAGCTTCTAACTTCAGCTTGTTCAATTAAGACTTGACAAAAAATCCTGGAAGAGGATTTGTTTCTATGCAAAGCTACACCAGATTTTGCACTCTCCAGTTTTAGTAAATCAACCCCAGTTTACCTATGTTGAAGAGGATTTGCAATATGTGCTCCAGAAGCTGGAAAAAACTCAAATTGCAATTTGATGCAGAAATATTGCCATTTATGCAGTCTATAAACTCTCAGGATCTCTGTCTTTTAGAGGCATTGTGCACATTTATGCACACAAATATACAGTATACTGCACCAAGCAAAGCTCACCAGGCTCATTAGGCTTCTCATTGTCACTTCTGTACTTACAAAATATATGTTATAACTCCAATAGACCAGCAATCCACTGCCTTACTGTATGGCCTTTGTGCAAGGACTTCGGGAGCTGAAAAAAAATCAGGTGAAATGAGAATCAGAGCATAATTCTAATAAAAACTAATTTTTAGGTAAAAAAAGCAGTGATGCAGCTTATTATTAAGAACAGTATATTTGTACATGAATGATTTTTGTGGGGAGGGTTTAATTATAGTTTGCGAATGAATACTTTTTATTTATTAAATGAGGCAGAAAATTCAAAGTATTGACAATTAAATAATAAAAAGCAAATGCTTAGATAAGTGTAAATGTGTAAATTGGAGGACTCTGTAATTCATAATTATAGTGGTGATGCCAATGGAATGTGTTATATTAAGAGGAACCATGATTTAAAAAGGCTGCATGCTCCTAGGAGTTTTGCTTGCTGTATCCATATGGCTTAATTTAGATGTCATCTCTTGATATTTAACACAACTCAATAAAATAAAACAAAACTTAAAAAGTGATTCCCTGTGTCGACCCACATTGGGGAGTAACAATGACGCACAGGTATAACACAAAACTTACAACATGAAATAGACCTGAAAGCGTGCCTTGGTCTATCGTATGGTACACCAAAAAACTAAAAATGAGTAACGATGACGCACAGGTATAACACAAAATTAAGTAGCTGTGGAATAATGTGAAATGAGTATTCAGTCTGGAGTAAGAATACTTACCAAAATAAGGGGGCAAACCCTAGATAAGGAATGATAAAATGAAGTAGATATGGAATGATGAAATGAGTATTCAGTCTGGAGTAAGAATAATTAGAAAAAGCCCTAAAAAAGGGGAAGGGCGGGTGGGTATCTCGCACAGGAAACCGACAAAGACCAGCAGCCTTTGGGCTGCTTAAATACCCTCTGGGCTCCTCCTATAACTTCAGGCCAGCATACCGGCCTTCCAATTTATGGTCTAGAGCCCTATGGCCGACATGAGTAACGATGACGCACAGGTATAACACAAAACTTACCAACATGAAATAGACCTGAAAGCGTGCCTTGGTCTATCGTATGGTACACCAAAATAAGGGGGCAAAAACTTTCAGGTAGGGAATAACTTTTATTAATGGTATAAGTTACTGGGTGAGTCGGGCAAATGCCTGAGCCATCTCCACTTGTGGGTCAGGTATGTAGCGGGAGAAGCAGGCCGACTTCCACCGACCTAGCTTCTTGATCACGTGGTCCGGAAAACCCTGTCTTGAGGCCGTCGTGGCCGCCCCTATCCGGAACGAATGACCAGAGTACTGACTGGGGTCCAAGTGTAGATTGCCGAGAAGAACCCGGGCATGTTCCACGAACTGAGATGAGCTAAGAGGTTTTACTGGAAAGGGTAAAAGTGGGCTGGTATCTGGGCGGTCGAACAGCAGTGCCATCAACCGGATCAACACGGTAACTGGGCACCAGTTGTTGTGGGTTCTGTATAGGTGTATATCCGCTCCGGTACCTTGCTGCTGAGTTTTAGACATCGTCACTTGAAGAACGTAGTGATCCTGGTGACGGAAGAGGTTACTCTTGTGCAAGACTGGACCAGCCGGGTGATTGCGAGTGAACTCGCTGGGCCGCAGAAACCCATAAAACGCCATGTGTATTGCAGCCTGCAGGACAGTGCTGAGGAGGAGACCAAAGGGGGACCTATCCAAGATGTCAGACATGCCCCTAAAGATCTCCCCAGTGATCGGCAGCCGCTTGGGGCTGACTACCTGACGGTGTTTTTGAACTCCGCGCAGGAGAGCCCGTACTGCGTGGCAGGAGAACACCGAAGGCCTTGTGGGGTCTTGAAGGGACAAGTAGTGCTGTACCCCGGCCACGTACTGGCGTATCCTGCTGTGTGACAGTGCCAGGTGTGAATGGCAATAAGCGATAAACGCCAGAACCTGCTTGACGCTGGAAGGTTCACCGGGGTGCTGGGGCAGGAATTTATTGAATGCCCTCCAGGCCGTCTGGTAGGCCCTACGGGTGTTGTGAGCAAACGAGGAGTTAATGATGTTGGTAGCCGATCATAAATGTGGGGCTAGTCCAAGGTCAGTTGTGACCAATCCGGGATAGTGGCTGAGAGATGGCTGGCTCCAGGCATCTGTTCAAAGAAAGAGATAAAGTTAAAACGAGAGAGCGCGTCCACTGCTGAGTTGAAATTTCCTGGAACAAATGAACAGTAAATATTAAATTGATGTTGTAGGGATAACTGGAACAGTCTGCGAAGGAAGGACATGACGGGTCTGGATTTAGACCTGCCTTTACTAATGATCTCGGCTGTGGCTCGGTTGTCTGTTGTAAATGCCACAGTCTGTCCGGACCAGCGGTGACCCCACAGGTGAGCGGCTGCTACGATGGGGTACAGCTCAAAGAGGGCCGACGTGGTAGTGAAGCCTGGTGTGGCTAGCGCCTGTGGAGGCCAGGGGGCGGCAAACCACAAATGGCCAAAAATGGCGGCACACCCATTGAATGCCGCCGCATCTGTCACCACCTGTGGTGACAGTGAGGACACTACAGGGATGAACAGGGGCACACCGTTCCAATTGTTGAGAAAGTCTTCCCACATGGCCAGATCTGCTCTAGCTGCCGTATCGAGTCTGATAACCTGGTCTGGGTCCTGAGTGTAGGACAGGTAAACCAGCAGCCGGGACACAAAGGAGCGGCCCTGGGGGATGATCCTCATAGCAAAATTCAACATCCCGAGGAGAGACTGAAGTTGTTTCTGAGTACATCCCCCGACCCGGGTGAACTCTTGTAGAACCGTCTTGATACGGTCCAACTTGTCCGAGGGAAGGCTGGCCTGCATGACTTGGGTGTCAAGGTCAACGCCCAAGAACGTGATCTTGCGCGCCGGGCCGTCAACCTTGTGTTCTGCTATGGGGACGTTTAGGTTGTTGAAAACGACCCTTAACTTTCCAAGGTCCCCTGGGGGAGCCCCGGGCGGCTCTATTAGTAGGAAGTCATCCAAATAATGAATGACCTCGTGGCACTGTGCCTCATGGAGAAGGATCCACGTAAGGGTCTCCGCGAATTTATTGAACAACCAAGGACTACTCTTAGACCCGAAGGTCAACTTGGTCGCAAAATAATATCGCTCCCTCCACTTGATGCCGTGCCAGCACCACAGGGAGGGATGTATAGGCAGTAGCTTGAAGGCGTCAGATATGTCTGCCTTAGAGAGCCAAGCACCTACCCCTGCCCTGAGTATGGCTTGGATAGCCATATCCACCGAAGCGTACTTCAGGGAGAACTCCTCAGAGGGGATGAGCGAGTTGAGACTGGGAACGACGGAAGAATGAGGCGCTGACAAATCAAAAACCAGACGTTTTTTATTCGAAAACTTCCCCTGTACAAGCCCGATAGGGCTGACCCTCCAGATGCTAAAGGGGGACTGGCTGAACGGGCCTATCATAAAGTCCAGATTCAGCTCAGTCTGCAGAAGAAGATCGATGGCTGGCTCATCCGTCGCTGCTGACCGGCAGGTTCCGGCATTCATGGGTGGTGTGGGGCAGGGTAATGAGCCCGGTATGAAATCCATCAGTGAAGCCTTGGATAAGGTAGATGGCGAGTGATGGAGTGGGGTGTGAGGTCAGATAGACATCGAGCCAAAGGACATTGACACGGCTTAGTCACGGCTTCTTCTGCTTGATCTCACACAGGATCCTGGGGTGCGCCCTCTGACATAGAGTGCAGACGTGCAACAGCCGGCACTGGCTGAAATTGCAGGAGCCGTAATTGAAGTTATTGCAAGTGGCGGCACCCCCAACCATCCGCACCGGACGTCCCAACATTTCTGTCTTCTGCCCTTTGTGCCGGGGCCTGCTGAGCCTGACCCATGCTGGTAGAGGCCGTGCTAGCTGCCGGGTGGACGGAGGCTATGTTGGCACACCAGACCGCGGTGTGGGACGCTGACTGGCAGACAGCACATAGAGGAGACCGTAGACCCGCAAAGTGGCGGCAAAACAACTCGGTGTCCACTACACTCCAGTCAGTCGTCAAATGGAACTGCAGGAACCTGGCTGTGGCTTTGGCCGAGAAAGACCGATGGTAATCGTAGAACGCTGAACCACCGTATTTGTGGCCCAGGTCTACGATTAAGTGGAGGTAAAGGTCCAGTTCCTCTCATCTGCCAGGGGAGGCTGAGCACAGCACGTCCCTGAACATGCCGAAAGCGAGGGTGAATTCAGGTACCGTGAGCTTCCTGTTCAGCCTCGGATCCTTAGCCTTCAAAACCACCGAGACGTCCCCCCCAGGTGTAAGCCTTGTTCTCGGCCAAATTATGGACCGAGATCATGAGTGAGGCCAGGTTGACGTCTTTGCCCTCTAGTATGTCCTTCCTCACATTGGGTGGCACCAGGTGGGAAGGATGTATGGTTGACGTGGCAACATCGCTACCTGCGGCTGGTGCATTGACGGCTGGGACCACAGCAGGGTCCGGAGCCGTGGCGGCCGGGCTGGTCTCCAGGCGTGTCACCCTGTCCTGGACCACAACGATAGAAGAAGACAGGGATGATACGAGGGTGTGCAGCTGTGTGACGGCGGCTTAAATTGATTCCAGGGATGCCTGCTGGCTGCTGGACCCTGCCGCGGCAGGTGGGGGGAAGAGAAGCCTGAATAGCTCCGCCTTCCTGGCCGCGGTCAAGAAGGGTATCCCTCTGCACCTCAGCTCGGTGGTCAGTCTGGGGATTGTCCATGCCCTGAGGGACTGGGCACTGCCAGTCTCAGAGGCTGACGCCGGAGACAGTGGGGTGGTGAGGTCATCGCTGCCGACTGACGACATGGCAGTTGCCAAGACCCGTTGCTCAGTTGTCTGGTCACGTGTCTGCAGGCTGGGCCTATAAAGAGGTGACATGAAATGAGTTTGTACGTGTAACCTACGGTATACGTACCTGAAGTGAGAATGCAGGTGATTTTTTTTTACCTGCAGGAGCCCTGATCAAGTTGGTGCAGGTGGACCTACTGAATCCGACTGACCTGAGAGAATGTGAGAGAAAGCACGCATTTGAGAGCCTGTACCGCTGCCGTCTTGTGCGACGGTACCCAAATGTTGATGATAACAACAGGCGACAGGGACTTAGGAGTTGATTGGTATAACAGCTGTGGACTTAAATGACAGACAACAACACAAATAAATGAAATGACCTGTTGCCTTTGATGAAAAATGAACCTCCCGTGACAGAGGCCAGGCCTGGTTGTACCGTATGCGAGTGACTGTGAGCCGGACTCTGGAGCACGTACTGAAATGAGACAACAGTGAAATGAGGCCAACTGCCTGGGGTACACTGGGCCGAACTGTGACATCCTAGACGCCACAGAATTCGACTCTCAGTGCGACTGCGTGAGGTGAAATGATAGCACTCCCATGACAGAGCCTTGATCGCCATGCCACTTGTCTAGCGACTGAGCACGATCGGACTCTGGAGCATGTACTGAAGTGAGGCCGGCCTAAGGGCACGCCGGCGCAAATTCGTGCGGGGAAATGACTAAATTCGTGCCAGGGCATGGTAAGGTGAGACAGAAATGATATACCATGACAAGGACAAGAATCAAGAACGATCGAAACCTGCGATGCGATTCTGTCCCTGGCGCATGTATCGAAATGAGGCCGGCCTAGGGCACGCCGACGTGAATTTGTGCGGGGAAGTGACTAAATTCACGCCGGAGCGTGGTAAGGTGACAGAAATGATATACCATGACAAGGACAAGAATCAAGGACGAACAAAACCTGTGATGCGATTCTGTCCCTGGCGCATGTATCGAAATTGCGGCCGAGCAGCTGGGCGCCCGGATCGACCCGGTCGGAGCATCCGTGGATGCGACTGGACCCAACCAGACATAATAAGTGACAGAAATGGTGCCATGACAAAGACTAGACTCAACCGACCAAGGCAACTTCTAACTGAATCTGTCTCTGGAGCATGTATAGAAATGAGGCCGAGCAGCTAGGCGAACCGGTGTGAATCGTTGCATCTCGGATGCGACCGGATTCAGACCGAAACGTGATAAGTGACTGAAACCATGACAAAGACTAGACTCGAGCCCGCATACATACAAACGGTGAGCCAATCTCTGGAGCATGTATGGAAATGAGGCCGTAATCTGGGGCACCCCGAGACGAATCAGTGCATTGGAATGCGACATGATTCGAATCCGAGCACGGCTAGTGACAGAAATGAAATGACGACATGATCGCCCTGCTAGGAACGATGCGAAATGACTTAGCATGACCGGATGGCTCAACATGTTGGCATGAATGAAACGCCATGAATTAATGCCACGTTGGAAATGATGAAATGATTGCCATGCTAACACAATGAAATGATTTGACACGGTCGAAGTGATTCGTACAATCGACATGCCAACAGCGATTCGGAATGCAAACATCGATTCGACATGCTTGCTGACACAAATGACTTGAACGATATGACACGACATAAATGATGCCCGGCGAGTGCGAACGGCACCCATGAGACTGCGTGATCCGACCGCGTGGGGTAACACCCGAGCGCCGGATGCGGCATCGGTCAGAGTGTCGTGGCGAGTGGCTATGGGTTGTGCGTGCCACTTGGTAGCTCCCGATCGTGTACAACCAAAAACGTGCGGGTGAATGTCTAGGTGTTTCGAGACAAGCTGTGCGTGGTTCGTGAGCTACGCAGACCACAGTTTAGTGACATGATAAACAGTGCATGAAAACGTAAAACATGGGAGCCGAAGCCCTACCTGCGACAGCCGAACCAGACTCGTTGTACGGAACCTGCGACTGGGTAACACGAGTGCGACACGAAGGGAACAACACGACTCACGAACACGGAACACGGGACTGCAACAAACACACGGAGACGGACAAACGAAACGGAGCTCACGAACCGGCACAAACAGTGCTTGTCTCGAACTAGTCGGCCCTTGATGTCTGACGTATCAGATATCTCGCACAGGAAACCGACAACCGACAAAGACCAGCAGCCTTTGGGCTGCTTAAATACCCTCCGGGCTCCTCCCATAACTTCAGGCCAGCAGTTACTCAATGTGTAATTTCTAAGGTTGTATTCACACTTCCACTAAATGTGGATTTACATGTAACATGCATTTCTGCACTGTGATGCCAATCATTTTGAAGTTTCATAATATTCATAAAGTAACCTCTCTTAACCTCTTTGTACTAAATGTTGTTCATTGATGATTCACTCTTTTAATCCAAAAAAGAGAGTCCCGGAGCAGAAGGAGAGAAAAGGATTAGCGCAGGGACTACATGACAGGTGTGGACAGCACAGTCATCATATTGGAAAAGAAAGATTTGTCCCCTTTAAGAAAAGGGGAGTGGCTGGAGCAGGGGAGGCACTTGGGTTAGAAAGATAGGAGAAAGGAGGGGAGTGACATCATTAGGGAGCGACGGTGGAGAAGATTACACTGACTCTCACCGCTCGTTCTCCCCATCCCATGCACTACAGGAACGGCAGCGGAGGAGGCATTCCTGAGCAACTAGAGCAGCGGCACAGGGGGATAGCCTGCGGCTATCACGAGGCTGGAAGTGGAGGAGGCATTCCGGAGCGCCCGAGAGCAGCGTCAGCGGCACTGGGGGACTGCCAGTGGCAAGCACGGGTAAGGGGCCGGTTGGTATGGAGAGTGGTGAGCGGCGGTGGAGAGGTACACACACTCTCACCGCTCGTTCTCCACAACCCATACACTGCAGTAATGGCAGCGGAGGAGGCACAACAGAGAGTTTAGAGCGGCAACACAGGGGGATTGACTGTGGCAGCCTGCATAGAGAGGAAGCGGCGCCAAAACGAGAGAGGGGGGGGACCAGTGACTCCACGTGCTCGGCGGTCATTACCGCTGGAGCACTTCAGCATGACACCCCACCAGGGGAGCAGTGGCCAGCAATCACAGCTTCAGCGAACAGCAACCCCCAGGGATCCAGGAAAGGGGTTCCAGCCATACACAGCGTGGGGACAGGATCGCAGGAATGGGGGAACGCAGCTCAACACATGGCTCGCCCCCCCCCCCCCCAGGAACAGGTGGCCAGGGTTGCAGGAGAGGGTCAGAGCAACCAGTCGGCCCAGCGAGGGAGAGACGTGATGCGGGCCAGGCGGCAGGGTCAGCCCGCTGTCCCACGTGACCGGAGGGAGGACAGGTGGAGCCGGGTGAAGATGGGAGCGAGGTCAGAAGTCGTACAACAAATGCCTAGACCAGGAGTAGGACCGGGAGCCCAACAATGCGGGCACCGAGCTAGTCTGCTGCGACAGGATGGAGAGAAGGACGGGAACAACAACGTGGACCCCCCCCCCCCCCCCTGGCAAACCAGAGCAGGACCCTCTGGGGGCGCAGCCATGAATCGTTCGTCCGAAGGATATCAACGACAGATCGGAGAGGGACGAGAACCAGGCATCGGTGGATTGAAGAGTGGCGGCTGGTGGGCCCTGTCCTGGGCAGCCCGGTGAGATTGATTCTTCCTTATCTGTTTCTTCTTTATAAAACAAGGGGTAGATCAGGGTGGTATGCAGGGTCCCCGAGTTAAGGCAGTTCTTCAGGGACAGGAAGTTAAAAAGGGGTATATGTGGTGAGCTTCACGTTATTCCCGGTAGGGGAATTCCAGCTGGGTAAGGAAGACGCAGAGGTATGCTATTACGCGTACCTTTTGCACGGCAAACAATTTTCGACAGCAAATGGCCGCCAGACAGTTGAGGGGGATTACACGGACATTAGCTTGTGTATGAAGCGTAGGACAGAGGTGCGGGCTCCTACTCAACTTCAGGCGGGGGCGGGGGTACCTCATCCTCGGGGCAACCGAAAGCTGGGGTTTCAAACACACAGGTTATGGCCACAGGGTTTCCCATGCACTGGTAGGTGGTTCGGATTAAGAGGGATGACGTCGGTAGAGGGATCGGCCGCTTCCTTTTTCTCCGTAAATACCCCGACAAAAAAGCGGCTCAGTTGTTGGAATCAGGTTTCTCGAGCGGTTTCAATACAAGACTCATTAGCATAGATTTTACGTTCGGCCCAACTATATCCGACTGAGGTCAAACTCAGAGGCTCGGAGCGGTTCAGCACCTTTCCTTCCGGAGGGAGGTTGGTTAAGGATCAGATTGCTCCATAGGGGTGGGGCGGCTACGTAGACGTGCAGTGATATCACAGGTTTGGGCAGGGGTCCCTACGTTCGAAAGCGGATATTGAATCAGCTTTCCGGCTTTTGCCAGTTCCTCCAGACAGTTGCCGTCTGCCAGGCTGTACCTGGAAGGTGTCATACTATGTGTATTGTTGTCTCCCGAGGAGAGGCGCTATATCACGCGCTTTTCCGAAAACTTTCACCCCCCCCCCCCTTTGGGTAATGGGTAGTACGGTACGTCCCCACGTTCAACTTGGTCAATATCACTATCGGGATGACTTCAGATGCATTTTGGGGCCTCACATCTACCATTGTTTTTCCTGGGAATTGAAGTGTATTCGATTGGGAAGTCATGGGACCATTACTAGGCGGAAGTGCCAGCTTTGTCAGTTACGATCGTTGGGGGGTAAGCAAAGAATTTGGCTTGCCGCATTCGTCACAAGGGTAGAGTTTGGCCACTGACTGCCGGCAGCACCCGATGTAGTCAGGGCTCCGGAGCAGCTATAATAAGCACTCTTGGTAGTGTGAAATACATTAGCTATTTTCTTGCTTTGCTGTGACCTATTTTTGGGTGATTCCATATTTTACTTTTGGAATTTTTTCTTGGAGTACGGCCGTTCAGAGTCCTTAATTTGCATCTTCAAGGCTCTGGAGCACCTTTTGGGTCTCAACAGTGAGCACAGAGGGCACTTGCGAGGGGGCAGGAATTCCCGGAGTAGTTCGTGGGGCACGCTTTCCGTAGGCCTGGTCCCTTCATGGATTGTGATTTAGATTGTTCACATACGCTTCTGGCTCCACAAGCTATCGGGCCTTCTTTAGGGAAAATGCAGCGCTGCTTTTGCCACACAGCGTGGGGCCTTGTTCTGGAGGAATTTTGTTCTCCTGGAACTGTTTCTGATTGTAATAGTATTGGAAACGTAGGGGTATCCTTCCTGAATTTAAAGGTGCATCTCATTTGTGGCAACCTGGGGGGAGCAGTTGGTAATGACTGGCCGGCAGCGTTCAGGCCGGTGGTCCAGTAGTTGGTGACATTGGGCACTATGCGGCTGGCAATGGAACGTTTTTGATTACGCTGTACATTTTCCAGGTATTGATAACACCTGGGCGAATGCTTTGTATTGTTTTTCAGTGTGCCCGGTGCTGGGAGCGGGCACCAGACGCGGAACTACACGGGTCACCTGTTCTGACTTAGGTGGAACTTGGCCTTGGGGATCGCAGCACAGGGGATTCAACGCCCCGCGATTACGACAACTTGGGAGGCTAGTACAGGCGCGGTACCGCCTCCGAGGGTTTAGAGGTAGCCTACGCAGGTCTCTAATTGTTCTGCACATGGGATTTGGTAAAGGTACATCGGCAGCGGCCAGTGATCGGTAATTGGCAGGCTTGGCCTTTCTTTGCAAGGTACGAGACACCCAGTTTCCATTGACATGCTACGTGGCCTAATGTCGCAGCTGAGCAACATTTGTAGCTCAAAGTATAAGTTTGCCCTATTCCGCTCGGCCTTTGCCCTGGCTTTCTTTACAACGGTCTCTAGGGGACGGCTGGCGTGTGGGTCATTGTGTGGGCAGCAGGTCATTTGCAAGACTAGGTCAGAAGGTGGATATGGCGGTTACAAGAAAACCGGTCAGACCGGTAAGTACATGCGATTGGTGGTGCGATTGGTGGTTTCCGGACTATGGAGTCATACAGCCGTCCGGTACGAGGAGCATAATCTTTGGGGATATGCGGCCTGGGTTCACGGGCCCTGTGCGGTTACATAGCAATGGGTCGTCCTTGCCAAGGTTCCAATTCATAGCCGGGTTTCGAAAATGGTTGACAGCGGCGGCCACATAGGCTTCCAGTGCCGGCATCAGTATAAAATAGATAAGCTCATTGGCAGGTGGGACTCGGACAGATTTTAGTTTATATTCGCCCACAGTCGTGGCAGAATTGGTCAAATGATGGGTGGCGGGTCCTTATTTTGGTCCAGCATGGGGGAAATCGCTGGTTTGGCTATCATTTTGGTTTATAAGTGCAGAAGTTGGCCAAGTGCATCCTGGGTCACTCATGCGTTTTGCGGTGGGCCGGAAGAGCTTATGTTTTACGAACGGTAGGCTGTGGGCATCCCCAGTCAGGAAGTTCAGCCGGGTTGGTTATTGTTTGGTCAGATATGGCGGGGCAGTACGCCTTAGTCAGCAAAAAAAAAAAAAAAAAAAAAAAAAAAAAAAAAAAGGTTTACGTGACCCAAGTGTCAGAAACCATGGAAGGGAGTTGGCTTGTGACTAGGAAAGGGGTGGGATTATACATCATACGGAGCTGCAGGTGGATACAGGGAGGTATCTTGGGAGAGATGGAACCGATCTTTGGGCTGTAGGTTTGCAGGAAGGCATACAGCGAGCAAGGAGGGTGTGGAGGCGCACGCAAGGGTAAGGTTTTACCCCTTTCGTGCTGTGGCAGGGATTGGGTCTTTGGAGGAGGAGAATATGGATGTTATATGCATATATAACATGGTTGTTACCCATCTGTGGTATGGGGTTAACATGGTTGGTACCCATCTGTGGTATGGGGGTAACATGGTTGGTACCCATCTGTGGTATGGGGGTAACATGGTTGGTACCCATCTGTGGTATGGGGGTTAACATGGTTGGTACCCATAGGTGGTATGGGGTTAACATGGTTGGTACCCATCTTGTAGTATGGGGTTAACACGGTTGGTACCCATCTTGTAGTATGGGGTTAACATGGTTGGTACCCATCTTGTAGTATGGGGTTAACATGGTTGGTACCCATCTTGTAGTATGGGGTTAACATGGTTGGTACCCATCTTGTAGTATGGGGTTAACATGGTTGGTACCCATCTGTGGATGGGGTTATCAGGTACCTTCCGGGCAACGAGGGGTTGACCCGGAAGGGGTAAAAAGGTAGGTCACTGCGAAATCGAGTACCGTCTCCGGGTCTGGGGGCTTGCGACTGGAGGCCAAAAAAGTTAAAAGAAGTTTGTCGCAGTGACCAGTGGTTTGTGTTACCCTCGAAGACCCCAATAGGAAATAAAAGCGGGGTTTAAGAGTTATTTAAACGGTTATTTGTTTAATTGAAAGTAATTGTTAATAAAAGGCCGTCAAGGCCATTTACTCCAAGATCTTGTCATGTCATTTGTGAGGGGATTTGGAGGGTTGGATATTAGGTTTAATGGGTAGCTTAAGCGACTGTGGTTAGGTCCTTCACATGTCAAGAGAGTCCCGGAGCAGAAGGAGAGAAAAGGATTAGCGCAGGGACTACATGACAGGTGTGGACAGCACAGTCATCATATTGGAAAAGAAAGATTTGTCCCCTTTAAGAAAAGGGGAGTGGCTGGAGCAGGGGAGGCACTTGGGTTAGAAAGATAGGAGAAAGGAGGGGAGTGACATCATTAGGGAGCGACGGTGGAGAAGATTCCCACCCACCCTCCCGAGTATGGTTAATTATAATGGGGGCGGTAAGGACAGCCCGTGGCAGGGATTGGGTCTTTGGAGGAGGAGAATATGGATGTTATATGCATATATAACATGGTTGTTACCCATCTGTGGTATGGGGTTAACATGGTTGGTACCCATCTGTGGTATGGGGGGTAACATGGTTGGTACCCATCTGTGGTATGGGGGTAACATGGTTGGTACCCATCTGTGGTATGGGGGTTAACATGGTTGGTACCCATAGGTGGTATGGGGTTAACATGGTTGGTACCCATCTTGTAGTATGGGGTTAACACGGTTGGTACCCATCTTGTAGTATGGGGTTAACATGGTTGGTACCCATCTTGTAGTATGGGGTTAACATGGTTGGTACCCATCTTGTAGTATGGGGTTAACATGGTTGGTACCCATCTTGTAGTATGGGGTTAACATGGTTGGTACCCATCTGTGGATGGGGTTATCAGGTACCTTCCGGGCAACGAGGGGTTGACCCGGAAGGGGTAAAAAGGTAGGTCACTGCGAAATCGAGTACCGTCTCCGGGTCTGGGGGCTTGCGACTGGAGGCCAAAAAAGTTAAAAGAAGTTTGTCGCAGTGACCAGTGGTTTGTGTTACCCTCGAAGACCCCAATAGGAAATAAAAGCGGGGTTTAAGAGTTATTTAAACGGTTATTTGTTTAATTGAAAGTAATTGTTAATAAAAGGCCGTCAAGGCCATTTACTCCAAGATCTTGTCATGTCATTTGTGAGGGGATTTGGAGGGTTGGATATTAGGTTTAACGGGTAGCTTAAGCGACTGTGGTTAGGTCCTTCACATGTCAAGGCTAAAGATGTATAACTTTTGTAGGATGTTACTGCAAAAAAACACGTTTTTTTAAAGTGTTTCTAAGCTCTAGCAAAACATTTCTCCTAGTTGCTCCTTTTTGGTCTGTAAAATATACCATTGAAATAATTATGTTATATTTGTTTGACAAATGCAAATTAAAAAAAAGCTTATAATCCAGCAAGAAATCTGGTGAACTGATAACTTTCTGTGCTCTGTGCCTTTGCAAACAGTTATGCATTAGTATTGTTAAGTGCGCATGCGCGAGGGACCCGTGATGGCCGTTAAGATAGGTTTTCATGGTGCGCATGCGCGAGGGACCGGTGATGGCCGCTTAATCACGGAGCTCCGCGCCACCCCGGACCAACGGCACACACAGCGCAGGCCAGAACCCCTGTATTGCCGCGATAGTGCGGCGGTTAGCCAGCGGACGCCCCAGGGATCCCCCCTGTATGTCACACCGTTCCCAGGAGAAACCTGGAGAAGTCATTCACAGCCTCCACCCGGCCTGGGAGTACCAAGATGGCCGCCGCAGCAGACGCTGCACATCTACCTCAGGTCTCCCTCACTGAAATTCTGCAGGAACAAAGTTGTCTCCCCTGCACACCTGCACTTCTCCCCTGGACCCCCTCTCCCCTGCTACAATGAGATGATGCCCTCCCCAGCATCCACGGAATCGCTCCTGGGCCACACTTTTGGAGACCCTCCATTTTCCCCAGCAGGACCTGAAATGGCAGCCCTGACTGACTCTCATGTATATGGAGCTCCTGACAGGGATAGTTCCTTCAACATGGAGGATCTCTTCCTCAGAATGTCTACCCTCCTAGCCTCCACTGCAACCAAGATCACAAGTGACATTAAAGCAGACCTCCAAACTATTGGGTCCAGAATTGACGCCATAGAAACCAGGGTAGACCAAAACACTGCAAAGGCTCACCAGCACTCTGACCTCATCTCCACCCTTCATGATCAGCTGGATACTGCCATATCCCACATCGACGAATTAGAAAACAGATCCAGGAGGTACAACTTTAGGATCAGAGGCCTGCCAGAATCCATCCAGGATGTCTCCTCTGCAACGCAAGACCTCATAAAATCGCTGATCCCCAATATTCCATCTCATCGCCTTGAACTGGACAGGGCTCACAGATCGCTTGGTCCCCCCAGGAGAGACGGCACCCCCAGGGACATCATCGCCAAACCGCACTTTTATGCGGTAAAGGAAGCAATAATGAAGCAGGCACGAGCCGTATCTCAGGTGACATGTCAGGGTCACCCAGTGCAAATATTTGCTGATCTCGCCCCCTCGCCCCCTCCACCATTCACCATTTCCATCGAAGAAGGAAATCAAATATAGGTGGTCCTTCCCTTTCGCTGGAAAGTTCTCTTTAAAAGGTCAAGAATACTCCTTCTCCAACTTCATCACGGGTGAACACCTGCTCCTTAAACTGAAAGTTATCACCCAAGAAGCAGACATGGACATCTCAACCCCTCCTGCGGTCTCCAACACACGCCCGCCTCCAACGAGCTCACTGACTCCCCTTTGGAACAAGGCCAAGACTCGCAGATCAACACAACATGGTCCTCCTTGAAAGCAGATCGAATGAAGTCTCTTCACTTTCCAGGACTTGGACGACACTCCGAGTTAACCTTCTTCTAAATTGACTGAAACTCCTTCTTCATTCATCCCGAACCTGAACTCTCTACTCTGCCGCAGAGGTTACTATCCTTGGGGCAACACCTGCACCCCACTGACCCCGTTTGAAAGAGCGCTATGGGAATTTCTCCAAGCATGGAAAATAATTGAAAATTTAACACCCTAGTGCTCCAAGTTCTGCAACCTCACTTCTTGAACCCGGCTGGGTCCAGAGGATCTGTCTCCTACTGACTCTCTCTACAACACTCCTCTAGGTTGCAATGCCAAGCGGGAAAATTGATTCTCTTCAGTAGGGGTCCCGATGCCCCTACAACAATGTCAATTTCTACTACCTTGGGTTCACCCGGTGCCTTATCTCTGTTAGACAAACAGTTGTCTTCAGGACTGTTTTCGGGTTATGTTTTATAGTTTTTCAATTCCCGCAGACCTTAAATGCCCTGGTCGGGGGTGGTACACATGCGCCTCCTCCTATCCCTTTTGATTCCCTTCCGGACTCGTAGGGATAGGACCTCCAGGCCGAGTTTGGCATGGAGCTATTTTATTTATTTTTTATTGTTACTTCCCGCGCTTCTAAGCGCAGGAAGTATTCCTGCTCTAGCCTCTCCCCCTGGGTCCCCCTTTACCCCGGAGGGAGACCGCTAGACCCTTCTTCTTTCCACTCTTCTCTTCCCTCTGCCTCCCTCTCTCTCTCGGAACATCAATTTACCCTTGTTTTTCTTCCAGTGAGAACATTCGTAAGAGGTACACATGCAAAGACGCCGACAAGCAGCAGACCAGAAGATTCTTCTCGTATCCACTGCAGGACGGGACACACTAAGGTAAGTTATGGTAGACACTCGCACACTCTCCCCGGTAGATTCCATGGCTGACAGCACACAAAACACTTTAAAAATAGCTACCCACAATGTACAGGGCATGAACTCCCCCACGAAACGGAAGAAGCTATTCAACTTCTACAAATCCTCCAGGCTTGACATTGTCATGCTTCAGGAAACACACCTCCTGATTCGGTATAGCCCCAAATTCCTCCATGCCCACTTCCCCAATTTCTTTTTGGCCAGCGCCGAAAACAAAACTAAAGGGGTAGCTATTGCCTTTGCCAAAAACTGCAACTTTACCTTAAACTCAGAAATAAGGGACCCAGAGGGCAGATATATCCTTGTTAAGGGAACAATAGATGAAAACCTCTTCTCCCTCATTTCCTACTACGCACCTAACAAAGGACAAGCGACCTTTTTTAAGCATATGTTTGATTTTCTCTCCCCATCTCTGGAGGGCACGGTCATATTCGGGGGAGATTCCAATTCCGCCTTTGACCAGGCTTTAGACAGATCCAAACCCCCTTCCTCCCAACTCACCAGACCTACCAGGGAAAGCCTTAAGATAGCCAAACTCATCCATGCTCAGGGCTTGGCAGATGTATGGAGAGAATTCAACCCGGGTAAACGTGACTTTTCTCATTTCTCCGCCCCCCATAATTGTATGCCAGGATTGATCACCTCCTGATTCAGACCCAAGACGTCCCCCGGATCCTCTCATCGAGAATCAAAGACACCGTCCTTTCTGACCACTCGCTGGTCACTTTATCTCTGCACAGACAATATCCGAAGCCGGGATTTGGACACTGGAGATTGAACGAATCCCTGCTCTCTGATCCAATAAGAGTACAGATGTTAGAGAAATCTCTTTCTGAGTACTTCTCCCTTAACAATACCGAAGGGATTTCAGCGGAAACCCTGTGGGCAGCCCACAAAACTTTTATCACGGGTGAATTTATCAAATTGTCAACACAAATTAAGAGGGAACGGACAGCCGACATTAAAAGACTTGAAGCCGAATATACCTCCTTGCGCTCCCAGCACAAACAATTCCCCTCGCCATCATTGCAACACCAAATTGATAAGACCAGACTCAAACTTAACCTTACATTGACAGCGAAGGCTGAAAAACAAATAAGGTGGAGCAAAAAAAATTCTATACCCAGGGAGACAAGTTAGGTTCCATGCTAGCCTCCAAATTGACTCCCAAATTCCGTTCCTATGTAATGCCCAAAATTAGAATCCCGGGACAGGGTACATCATCCAACCCTGCCAAAATTCTCGAGGCCTTCCATGACTTCTACTCCAAACTTTATAGCCGCCAAGACGCCACTGATAAGCCGACCATTTTGAAATATCTCGACGGGATCCCTATCCCCACCCTATCCGCAGACCATAAGGCAATACTGGAAGCCCCCTTCTCCACTGAAGAGGTCCAGGAAGTTTTTAAAGCCCTAAAATCTAATTCAGCACCGGGCCCGGATGGTCTCTCCAACTCCTATTAGAAGACGTTCCCATCTGCCCTGGCCCCCCACCTCACTAAATTCCTCAGCTCAAAGACAAAGGGGACCCCACTCGATCCCCATCTTAACACTGCCTTCATTGCCGTAATCCCAAAGCCGGACAGGAACCCGGAAGAAGTCAGTAATTACAGACCTATTTCTCTCATAAATAGTGACTTGAAAATCCTTACCAAAATTTTAGCGAATCGCCTGGCTTCTTTCATTAACCGATACATACACAGGGATCAAGTGGGGTTCATCCCAGGCAGACAAGGCCCTGATCAAATCAGACGAGCTATAGATATAGTATATATTCTTCAAACAGGATGGGATGGGGGCCCTAAACAATCAGGTATGCTACTTTCCCTAGATCTCCAAAAAGCCTTCGACTCAGTCTCCTGGCCATATATTTTTGAGATCCTGAAACGCTGGGGCTTTGGCGACAACTTTAGGTGTCTATTATGTGCCCTATACTCCAATCCCACCGCTCGAATCAAACTTCAGGGTCACTACTCACAACCTATAACCATAGCTAAAGGAACTAGACAAGGCTGTCCATTATCACCCTTGATTTTTGCTATAGCCATAGAAACACTTGCCATCTTCATTCGACAAAATCCCAGCATTCAAGGTGTCAAATGCGGTTCCCAGATCCACAAATGCGGACTCTTCGCAGATGACATACTCCTTTTCCTCACCTCCCCGATAACTACTCTACCTAACCTTTGCCACTCTCTAGATGAATTTGCTAAAATATCTGGGCTCCGGGTTAATTATAACAAGTCACATGCACTTAATGTCTCCCTCCACCCTTCCACGGTCGAATCCCTACGGAAGCATTTTCAGTTCCATTGGAACACTTCCTCCATTAAATACCTCGGTATTGCACTCACAGCCAAAACAGAGGACCTTTACGGCACTAATTACCCTCCCATGTACCGGAAATTGGAGCTGGATCTCCAGTCATGGTCTAAACATAATTTCTCTTGGCTCGGGAGGGTCAATTCAATAAAGATGACGTTGCTCCCCAGACTCCTCTATCTCTTCCGATCTCTACCAATCCCCATCAGGGATCACATTAAAACATTCCAAAGCAAGGTCCTTAAATTTATCTGGGGATCGACCGGTTATAGGATTCTGCAACAAACACTGTACCTACATAGACAGAAAGGGGGCGTGGGATTACCCAACTTATACAAGTACTACTTAGCAGCCAGGATTGCCCAACTCTCTGTGATCTATTCCAAATATGAAAAACCGGATTGGATCCATTTAGAAAGGCAGGCAGTGCCTTACAATACTCTGGATTACCTCCTCTGGTCGAATCCTAAAGCGCGCCCCCCGATTATGGCCCCAATCCTCTCACATATGTTTGCCCTCTGGGACTCTGTACGCTCCACTACAACTCTAGTCTCAGCTTACAAACCTCTATCTCACATATTTCATAATCCTGCCTTTCCCCCAGGACAAAATATACAAGCATTCAGATGGTGGCTGGATAAGAGGCTATACCGAATCGGACACTTTTTTACAAATTCAGGCCCTATCACCCTTGCTTATTGCATCAAGAAATTAGATCTACCTGACTCTGAAAAGTTCAGATTTGGACAGATTTCAAATTTTCTACACAAACTTTGGAAGGACAAACCACTTCCCCGGAAGTTTACGGAATATGAGATTTGGTGCGGTCAGTCCATGGACCAGCGGGGGGGGGGGGTGTGTCGACAATCTACTCATCACTCACCTTGCCCGCCACTAAGTCACCTTATATGCACCGCTGGGAGTCAGACTTCCAGTTCAAATGGGATCTGGGGGTCTGGCAGAAAGCAAGCTTTGACTCTTTCAAAGGTATCTTAAACACTACGCTAATAGAAGCAAGCCTGAAAATCGTCTCCAGATGGTACTATACCCCCTCGCGTCTCGCCTCAATTTTTCCGACAGCAAACCCCATGTGCTTTAGGGGGTGTACTCTCGTGGGCACCATGTCCCACGTTTGGTGGGAGTGCCCCAAAATACGATCGTTTTGGAGAAAAGTGTTTAACTTGATTGCTAAGCTTGCGGGACGCCAGATCCCCAGATCTCCTATGGTGGCCCTCCTCAATGCTCACATCCCAAACTTATCCAAGGCCTCCAGTAGACTTATCAGGTTTATACTTTTAGGTGCCAAACTTACGGTTGCTAAAGCCTGGAAAAACCCCAGGGTCTCCTTCCCAGCAGTAATCAGGAAAGTATCTTGGATAATGTCACAAGAGAAGCTATCCAACATTATCTCAGACACAGTTAGTACTTTTGAATCCACATGGGAACCCTGGGCCATTTATATTGGTGCGCCATGGCTCACTAACTCAATACCTCCTTGAATCACCTGTATCCTGAAATGATTTTCCGAATATCCTTATCTACCTCCCCTCCAACTTCTCTTTATCCTCCCTGTTTTTCCCCCTTTTGTTCTTTCTTCTTCCGCTTCCCGTTCCTTGCTCTCCTTCCTTGTTGTAGTTTACTGGGTCAATGTCTGGCCCCTACTTTAGGAAGCCTCCTTGTTTACTGGCAAACCAGAGGAGAAGGCCCCATTTGTTGATAATCGACAATAAGGTGGGGTGGTGAGGCGGCGGGGATTCCCCCTACCGGGCACAGTTAGCTCCCATTTGGGGTGCCTGATGGTGGGGGGTCACTGTTCGCTACACTGCCAAGCAAGCCTACCCCTCCCATATTCCCTACGTTGGATCTATGGGTCTCACCAAGTATCTCCTCAACTTTTGCCACATTTCTTTGACGTTTTATATATGATGCCAGTTTTTGCTATGTTTCAGTATGTTCTGGTTCTATATCCTGTCATTTTGCATTGTATACACTTTGTCAAACATAATAAAATACTTTGAAATAAAAAAAAAAAATCCGCTTTGTGATTTTTACCTACAGGTAAGCCTATAATAAAGCTTACCTGTAGGTAAAATGAATATCTCCTAAACATGCACATTCAGGAAATATTCACTCTTTTGGCAGACAGTGACATCACCAGCACATGCGCGCTGAAGGAATGGCATACTTGTGCTGTTACTTCAGAGCGATATGCCATGGCCATGACTCCCGTGTACATGTGCCTTAGTGATGTCATCCTGGCTTGGCCATTTAAGCTGCCGGAGCCCACAAACCCAGAAGATGACCAGATAAAGATGGAAGCCTTCAGCTGTAGAGCTTTATTCTAATGTAAGTATTTTATAATGTGGTAGTATGTGATTGCAGGTGATTCTTTTTTTTTTGCCATGGTTTACTATCGCTATAACATGTAGCGTTCAAAGGAACAATTTTCCATCTTTAGCACACATGAATGCAAAGCATTGGAGAGAACTGGACCTATTGGAAACAATAGCTTTCAGCTTGTCATTGCATTGGGCCTGTGTTGTCCATATCTCAGCAGAAGCTGTTTCTTTTAGACTCTATCACTCTCAACCACTTGACCTCTGGAAGATTTACCCCCTTTCATGACCAGGCTATTTCTTTTAGACTCTTTATCACTTTTAACCACTTGACCTCTGGAAGATTTACCTCCCTTCATGACCAGGCCACTTTTTGAGATACGGCACTGCGTTGCTTTAACTGACAAAAGCCGTTGTGCGACATTGTACCCAAATAAAATTTAGTTATTTTTTTCCCACAAATAGTGCTTTATTTTCATGGTATTTGAGCACCACTGCATTTATTTTTTATTTTTTGCGCTATAAACAAAAAAAGACCTACAATTTTGAAACAAAAATGATATGTTTACTTTCTGCTATAAAACACATCTAATGAAAAAACCCCCAAAAAAGTCTGCATAAATTTAGGCCAATATGTATTCTGCAACATGTTTTGGGTAACAAAAAAAATCCCAATAAGCGTATATTGACTGGTTTACACAAATGTTATAGCGTCTACAAACTATAGGATATATTTATGGATTTTTTTTTTATATTACTAATGGAGGCGATCAGCTCAGTGAAGAATATTCTTTTTCAGCAAATGGGCTAAGATTATCCTGTTAATCATGAGAAAAGGATCCCTAAGCCCCGTTTTTTTTCTGAAAATGTAGATACGATATATTTGCATTTTTCATTTAAGTCCTAAACATAATAAGTATAATATGCCAAAACACTATGCATTTAATTTATTACTACAAAAATCAGAGATGTAATGTTTTATTATCGGTGCATCATTTTCATTAGAAAATGTTATAGTTCTCAAAATAACATTAACAATTTTCTCTACCAGTACATGAGATACTCATTCTATCATCAATACTGCTGTATATTTTGATTTTTCATACTGCGATAATATTGCATATAAGAAAGTTCATGTATTTACTTAAAGTACACAAGTATAAATATGCATATAAGAAAGTTCATACTATAGGGGGGTATTGATATTTTATTTCTTATATAATATAATATGTTACCTTGACAGCAGTATGTCCTCATGTAGCCATTGTTTTATTATGCAGTATTAGTTTTCTGTAACACAACATATGAACTAGAAATCATATTCCAGTGCACTATGCTACTTACAGCTGCATGACAAGGTAGAAGTGTGAAGAGCTTTCGTAGATATCTTCAAGTGTCACAATATTATCATGTTTAATCCTTCAGAGAACAGAATAAAATATTAGTTCAAGCTTCAACTTTTATGCAGGAGAAAGTATAAATGAAATAGAGAGTATTTTAGACATGACTTAATGCCAGATCAGTGCTTTAGTATCTCATAATTATTTACTATTTGATTTTTCTAGTAAATATAAGATTTTGATGATTTTCCCTGTAAATATCACTGGTTTTGTAAAAGTAACCAACTGTAAACAAACACTTTTACCTGAATTAAACAGCCTTTATTCATTTAGTAGATGATCCCTAGTGTATATCTCTGTATTGCTAATGCCCCTCATTTATAATGACTCATAGATGTCTACCACATTAAGCAACTTCCTTTAGCTCTGTGCTATCAACCTCCATAGTAGAAAATTTTCCAATGGCCCACTTGGGGAAGTAAAAAATGCTGCTTTGTTGGAGGGTTTTCTTAACCTTTTTCACACATGATTAAATGCACATTATAGAGCTAAAACATTGCTAGAGAACCCAAAACAATATATTTTCTAAAGGTTGATACCCTATAATTTTGGTTCCCAACATGTGGCTCAGGGGATACATGGAGTCCTTTGCCACTTATTGTGCAGTCTTCAGGGACCCTGCATACAGTAATCTTCCTTACCTTTCCTAGGAGCTTACTTGGGTAAGTGAATAAAATACATTCTTTAGGTGTTTAGTAGTGAAATGGCTTGTATAATTTATTTTCTTATTTTATGTTTTCTGTGCTTCCCACCCCTTTTTACTCCCCCCCCCCCCCCGATCTTTTGTCAGCCCTCTTGCTGGAAGAAATATCAAATGTGGCACAAATCCTTTTTTAAAGGTGGTTGTAGGGAGGTCAAACTTGGAAGCATTGATTTGTAAACAACAGCAGTGATATTTTGCAATTTTTCACAATGCATCTCTAGTCTATGACTTCCCAGTTTCCAACATCTTCCATAGCATGTTTGGAGTCTTTGACCATCACTTGTAGCATACCCATAATCTTTTACCCTCTGTTGTTTCTTATCTGCTATTCTGTAACATTATTACATAATTTTACTGCATGTTATGGGCCACCCTTTGGTCATGTCAGGGGCTGCACTTGAGGCCCCCTGCATCAAGAAGGTTGATAACTACTGCCCTAAATAATTAAAAGATGGTAGTTCTGATTTTGTTTGTTTGTTCTACAAACTTGATCATTTATTAATAAATTGTATCCAACCCCAAAAAAACGAAACGTGGAACAGCTTATCATTACTTAAATGAAGTAGATGCATTTGTTTTCACTTTTCAGGCCAAGAATTTTTTTTTTAACAAGTATATAAAATATCTGTTGATCTTGTCAGAAATACAGTGCCCTTTTCACTTCATGTGAGCATAAAATAATGCAATATTTATTGTTTAAACTACTAATCCCATCAATCCACCCTGTAATAGAAAAAACAAAAAAAAAGCTGTTTGAAGTCCATCTTGTTTTAAACCATGGATGACCACATTGGAGATACATTGGAGAAAGGGCCTTATTTCAACAAAATAAACTATGGCATAAGAACTACAGTATGTTAGCACACACTTATGCATATGTTCAAACTTTTAACTGAAAAAAAGTAGTAGGCAATGGCTCAGATGAGTATGAATGAATGCTACAAAAAGTAATGTACAGATACTTAAAATACAGTGAATTATGGCCTTCTATTTGGAGTGAAATGAGGACAATCAACTTGCAATAGATCATAGAAGCTTACAAATACCCTCAGACATACCAGATCTTCTGAGAAATGCCATATTGCAAGTGTAGGCCTGCAACAGTTGCCAGCTCATTACTTTAATTACTGACACATAAATTACTCAGGTTGTTTGGATAATTAAAAAATGAAATCATATAAACCAATGGCTGAATCTAATTAGTTACAACACAGCCTATATCATTTTAATGGGACAGCAATTAAAGAAATGAGCTGGCAACCTATTGAAAGCCCATTGTCATGTCTCACATTACTTGTGGTGAAATAAAACATATTTTTTTAAACGAAATTCCCCATAATTTGAACAAGTCTTACCAGCCTGCTATTATTTGCAGTTAAGAAATGCATTTTAAAAAAGATAGTAAATCATTTATTGTTTCTGAATATGATATATATTTTCTACAAATAATAAAAAAAAGGTATAATAATCATGGAATATCACACAGAACTTACTTTTTTAAAACTGCTATTTCATTCTCCAAGCTTCGGTCTCTTGCACTATTTACTTTCTTTATACATTTTAAAGCATAGTGTTGTCCGGTGGATCTGTGTTTTACTAGGTAAACCTCAGAAAAGGCACCACTGCAAGGAGAAAAATAGATGACATTGTTACAAAAAGTAGTATCATATAAAACTTTATACTTACAGCGTAACGCCTTTTGTTGAGAAAAAAACATTCCCACCTGGGTGATATATGTACACTGCAAGGATTTTAACAAACGTTGTTGCAGATTTCTACCTTTTGTTATTCTGAAGAAATCCATGTGTGTTTGAGTCCATGTGGGAAAGTGAATCTAATGGGAGTGGTTTCATAATTTTCAGCTGCAGCACCTACAGGGCACTAATGAGAAAAGCTGCTGGGCCTGCTTCCCTTTAGACATGTTCCAATTGGGAGTATCTCACCAAAAATTACATTTTTGTTGCAGGGGATGCCTGAAATCTGACTTGGATTTTAGTGCAGACTTCTGGGAAAATCAGTGAGCCAATCACACAAGCAGGAAATTATGTTTCTGGGGGATGTTCTGTACACATTCTGTGTACAGAACATGTCCAGGTAGCCATATTGCATTGCATTTTCAGAAAATTACAGTGGCTGCAGATTGAAAAGGAAATGTCATTTTTAATAACATTCAATTACAATATGACTTGTGTCGCAATTGTATATGCTGTATTATTTTATCTTTATTTGATATTTTTTTCCCCTCACAAATGTGGAGCTACCCATTAAATATTTTTCAAATTTTTTATCTTAAATCCGTGCTGATCACATGTGATGTCTGTGCGATGCGAGTTCAGCCATACTGTTGTGTTGAACTTGCTTTAGATTTGCAGAAAAAAAAGTGCAGGGACTTTTTTTCCCCCGCACTGAAATCAGATCATATGGGGGTTCTCACCTATGCAATTCGATTCCTGAGCTAGTTTACAGTTCCCACTGCGATCTGTGAACTGATCTGGAGATGTCATTAACAATTTATTGACACCCACAGCGGTTCACAGCGGGCAGTTTGAACTGCTTGCGGGAAAGATGCGATGTTCGAACCAGCGCTGTAAGCGCTGGTTCCCGCATCGCAGAAGTGTGAACCTAGGCACAATAATATGGATGGTAGGCCTACAGCATTTGATAACACACTTAGTGAAGTTGATATTACTAAAGAAGTAGATGCTGTTAACTTTTCAAAGTAAATATTAATTTAACTTAGTAAATTAGGTGAAGTTATGTTCTAATTTAATAAAAAATAGGACTTTAGTTTGCACATGAATGGATGATTGAAGTAAACACAGCTTTATCTCATCCACTAAATTATGTGAATAATACTTTTTCAAAGCAAATATACACATTTCAAATATTCTATTTATTTAGTAAATCAGCCCCCATGCTCTGCACCCTCTTTGTGACTTCAAACTGCCTTTTAGGTGTATGTGTCTGTGTCTAACCAACATATTCACAATGTTTATAATGGGTAAAACAAATGCATACAAAAAACACAAAAATATTTTTGTGTATTATAGAAATAATGTCAGATTAACGGATATATACTGACACTGCTAAATTTGAACTGGGTACCTTGACCTCTGGTCATGAAAGGTTTCATTACTGAAACTATGCATATTATTATTAACTATGCATATAAATATTAAGCAGCTTGATTTTTTCACCTGAATGTTTTTCTCCTTAACCAGCTGGGATTCGCGCCATAGCCAAATGACAGCTACAGCGTAATCGGCTTTTTTTCCTGCTCGCGCTGACAGCGCGAGGAGAAAAAAAAAAAGCCGATCACCGGCGGCAGACATCAGTCCCTCTCACTGCAATATGCCCAGGGTCCATGGTGCCCACATTTAGCAAAATAAAGTGCCCACAGTGCCATCAGTCAGTGCCCACAGTGCCATCAGTCAGTGCCCACAGTGCCAGTGCTGCACATTCAGTGTCACCTACCAGTGCTCATCAGTGTCCCCTACCAGTGCTCATCAGTGTCCCCTACCAGTGCCCATCAGTGCCACCTATCAGTGCCCATCAGTGCCACCTATCAGTGCCCATTAGTGCCACCTATCTGTGCCACTTATCAGTGCCATCTATCAGTGCCCATCAGTGCCACCCATCCATGCCACCCATCCGTGCCACCCATCCGTGCCCATCAGTGCCATCTTTGCTGTGCCCATCAGTACCGACTTATCTGTCCCCACCAGTGCAGCCTATCAGTGCCCACCAGTGCAGCTTATCAGTGCCCACCAGTGCAGCTTATTAGTGCCCACCAGTGCAGCTTATCAGTGCCCACCAGTGCCGCCTCATCAGTGCATATCAATGAAGCAGAAAAATTACCTGTTTGCAAAATTTTATAACAAACTATTAAACATGATTTTATTAAATTTTTAAATTTTCCATCTTTTTTTATTTGTTTAGCAAAAAATAAAAACCCCAGCTGTGATTAAATACCACCAAAAGAAAGCTCTATTTGTGGGAAAAAAATTGTAAAAATTTCATTTGGGTACAGTGTTGTATGACCGCGCAATTGTCATTCCAAGTGCGTCAGCGCCAAAAGCTGAAAATTGGTCTGGTCACGAGGGGGGTTTAAGTGCAAAGTAATCAGGTGGTTAAAAAGATGTCCATAAGTGGATTTCAGATATTGTGAGTTAGTCTAGATCTATTAAAGGATGATGCAGGGCCCTCTGATCCCTCCTGTATTGAATTGTATTGTAATTGTACTGTCTCCCCTGATGTTGTAAAGCACTGTGCAAACTGCTGGCGCTATATAAATCCTGTATAATAATAATAATGGGGAGGAGGATGTGACTTCTTGGTAAGCTTTTCTCTCTCTTTTTTTTCACCTTTTTTCATTTTTTTACCCAATTTTCCTTATAGAAGTCACTGCTAACAATTGTGTACGCAGCTGAAATACTTTAACCTCCTCCCTTACTAGTTAATCTAGGATATTTCATTTGCATCAACTACATGTTTCCATTATTTGCAGACATAAATCCTTTCTAAGTCCATGAAAGTCTTAACTTATGCTGTTTCAGATCAAGATGCTGAATCCAAAAACTACTGAACAACATATAAAATCTTACAGGCAAATTTATAGCTTAAAGTCTTTGTGTTTTATGAATACAAATAAAACTATAACTGTTCCCATCATATATTGCATATATACATATATATATATATATATACAGTATCTCACACAAGTTTTTGTAAATATTTTATTATATCTTTTCATGTGACAACACTGAAGCAAATTACACTTTGCTACAATGTAAAGTAGTGAGCGTACAGCTTGTATAACAGTAAATTTTCTGTCCCATCAAAATAACTCAACACACAGCCATTACTAAACCGCTGGCAACAAACGTGAGTACACCCCTAAGTGAAAATGTCCAAATTGGGCCCAAAGTGTCAATATTTTGTGTGGCCACCATTATTTTCCAACACTGCCTTAACCTTCTTGGACATGGAGTTCACCAGAGCTTCACAGGTTGCCACTGGAGTCCTCTTCCACTCCTCCATGATGACATCATAGAGCTGGTGGATGTTAGAGACCTTGCGCTCCTCCACTTTCCATTTGAGGATGCCCCACAGATGCGCAATAGGGTTTAAATCTGAAGACATGCTTGGCCAGTCCATTACCTTTACCCTCAGCTTCTTTAGCAAGGCAGTGGTCGTCTTGGAGGTGTGTTTGGGGTCGTTATGTTGGAATACTGCCCTGTGGCCCAGTCTCAGATTGGAGGGGATCATGCTCTGCTTCAGTATGTCACAGTACATGTTGGCATTCATGATTCCCTCAATGAACTGTAGCTCCCCAGTGCCAGCAGCACTCATGCAGCCCCAGACCATGACACTCCCACCACCATGCTTGACTGTAGGCAAGACACACTTGTTTTTGTACTCCACACCTGGTTGCCACCACATACGCTTGACACCATCTGAACCAAATAAGTTTATCTTGGTCTCATCAGACCACAGGACATGGTTCCAGCAATCCATTACTTAGTCTGCTTGTCTTCAGCAAACTGCAGGCTTTCTTGTGCATCATCTTTAGAAAAGGCTTCCTTCTGGGACGACAGTCATGCAGACTAATTTTATGCAGTGTGTGGCATATGGTCTGAGCACTGACAGGCTGACCCCCCCACCCCTTCAACCTCTGCAGTAATGCTGGCAGCACTCATACGTCTATTTCCCAAAGACAACCTATGGATAAGACGCTGAGCATGTGCACTCAACTTCTTTGGTCGACCATGGCGAGGCCTGTTCTGAGTGAAACCTGTCCTGTTAAACCACTGTATGGTCTTGGCCACCATGCTGTAGCTCAGTTTCAGGGTCTTGGCAATATTCTTATAGCCTAGGCCATCTTTATGTAGAGCAACAATTCTTGTTTTCAGATCCTCAGAGAGTTTTTTGCCATGAGGTGCCATATTGAACTTCCAGTGACCAATATGAGAGAGCGAGAGCGATAACACCAAATTTAAAACACCTGCTCCCCATTCACACCTGAAAACTTGTAACACTAATGAGTCACATGACACTGGGAGGGAAAATGGCTAATTGGGCCCAATTTGGACATTTTCACTTAGGGATGTACTCACTTTTTATTGCTAGTGGTTTAGACATTAATGGCTGTGTGTTGAGTTATTTTAAAGTGGTTGTAAACCCTTACAGACCACTTTGACCTACAGGTAAGCCTATATTAAGGCTTACTTGTAGGTCCAAGAAATATCTCCTAAACCTACACGGTTTAGGAGATATTTGCAAAAAGACAAGCACCGCTGTCTACGGCGTAGGCGCACTGAGCACGCCGCTGCTAACGGCGATATGCTTCTAGTGGCGGCTCTCGTGCGCATGTGTGGGAGTGACGTCATCGCGCCTCCGGACAGTAAGAATGCCAGAGCTGCGATACACAGAAAGAAGATGGAGGCTCCGTAGAAGAGGGGACAGCGGTGACATTGCAGGCTTCTGTGTCAGGTAAGTGACACATAATGGGCTACTATGCGATGCATAGTAGTCCATTATGCTTTACCTTTGCAGGGAAACAAAGAGGAAGTAAACCCATTAGGGTTTACTTCCTCTGTAAGGGGACAGCTAATTTACACTGTTATACAAGATGTACATTCACTACTTTATATTGTAGCAAAGTGTAATTTCTTCAGTGTTGTCACATGAAAAGATATAATAAAATATTTACAAAAATGTGAGGGGTGTACTCACTTTTGTGAGATACTGTATATATATTTATTTATATACAGGCTCTCCTCACTTAAAGACCAGGTTCTGTTCCAACAACCAGGTTGTTAAACGAATTGGTCATTAAATGAGGAGCCACATGTAATCAGTATTTAAAAAAAATATAAACTTCGCTATAAGCCATCTATTCCTAAAGAATAAGCAGCAATTCTTTCGTGTAACACAGACACAAAAACAGTAAATAAAAAGTAAGTAAGAATCACGCTAATCATTAATTGTGAAGTCCATTGGTGTACATTGTTAATTTTTGCAGCAAATTTCGATTTAGTTTTAGTCTTAGGAATAAAATGGCATTTTAGTTTTAGTCCTATTTTAGTCTTCTGCAATTGTTTTTGTTTTAGTCGTATTTAGTCGACTAAATCTCCAGGACATTTTAGTCGACTAAAAGGTTTTACGTTTTAGTCGACTAAAATCTCCAGTACATTTTAGTCGAGTAAAACAAATTTTAGTCGTCTAAAATCTAATGGGTGTAATTAAATTGTAATGCATTAGTGACAATTTCTCTACAATTTTTAAACTCATTATATACTGCTGGAGTGAAAAATCTCATGTTATTATTTATGGTATTGAGGTATGAACATGCACTACTGACCAGTATTCATTTCTAAGTCAAATCTCAATTTAGTTTTAGTCTTAGTCTTTTGACAAAAATTGCATTTTAGTTTTAGTCCCATTTTAGTTTTAGTCATATTTTAATCATCTCAATTGTTTAGTCATATTTTAGTCGACTAAAATAGTATTCATTCAGTCGACTAAAATGTTTTAGTCATTTTAGTCGACAAAATTAACACTGTTGGTGTATCCATATGGATTATAATCATCTGTGCAAATATGTCCACAAGCAATGTGATAATAGGACAATCTCCCTAATGGCAGTATTCATCATCCATCACCAAAAACTGCAGTGAATCCACCACTAGCTGTAGAAACTGCTTACCAGCTCCTTTATACCCCTTATTACAGGTGGCCGGTGGGCACCTGTGGCTTAAAACCCAATCGGGGCCTTTCTCCACATCTTGGGGGCTTCTCCACGCTTCCAATGTCACTCAATGAGTAGGAAAGGGATTGGGCACCAAAAATGGACCAAAGGCTCCACAGAGCATAAAATCCTTGGTGGGTTTATTATGTAAATCAAAATACCCTTGCATCAGTAAGTATTTATAAACACCTTAAGTTTGGTGTGTCGGCCGTCACAAATCCAATCAATCCCATCCATCGCGACATGAGAGAGAGATGCGGAGCAACGTGCTGACATTACCATCTCTCTCTCGTGTCCCGACAGACGAGTTTGTTTGGTTGTGTGCCAGTTGACACACCAAACTTAAGGTGCTTTTACATACTTACTGTTGCAAGTGTATTTTTAATTACATAATAAACCCACCAAGGATTTTATGCTACGTGGAGCCTTTGGTCTCTTTTTGGTGCCCAATCCCTTTCCTACTCATTGAGTGACATTGGAAGAGTGGAGAAGCCCTAAGATGTGGCGAAAGGCCCTGGCTGGGTTTTAAGCCACAGGCACACACCGACCCCCTGTAATAAGGGGTCTACAAGAGCTGGTAAGTAGTTTCTACAGCTGGTGGTGGATTCACTGTGGTTTTTGGTGATGGATGATGGACACTGCCATTAAGGAGATTGACCTATTATCACATTGCTTGTGGACATATTTGCACAGATGATTGTAATCTATATGGATACACCTATGGACTTCACATTTAATGTTTAGTGCAATTCTTACTTACTTATTAATCAATATTTTAAGCATTCTTAACTACTGTACTGTACTGTATTGTGAAAAAAAAGGTCTAAACACAAAACTCCAGCTCGATAATGGTGTTCAGGTGAGTAGAGCTGGTCATAAGTCTTTAAACTGGTAAGTCGTTAAACGAGGAGTATCTGTATATATATATATATATATATATATATATATATATATATATATATATATATATATATAGCTGCAGCTAATTTTAAGAACAATATAGGTGTGGATTGTCATTTATTGGATTATATATTATTAAAATGTATGTTTTTAAAGTTTATGCAATGTGTGTAAGTGTTATGTATCTGCCTTGGTTATCCTGTATTTTACAACATAGGGGAATCTCATAAGATAGATAGAAAAGCTAAGGAAAAGCAAAGTAATGCTTACAAAACATCAAAATGAAACGGAAAAGGAAATGAATTAGAAACAATTTTATGAAATTATTCTAAACTAGGGTTTTGTGTGCCCCCTTTGATACCACTCTGCATACATAAGAGATCATTATACAATGTGTTTTTTCAGGGGCTTTATGAAAGTAAAATGGTCTTTTGTTACAGTGGCATGACACACAGTGGAAGGAAAAAAAAACAAAACACTTTTTCATTTTAGTGATTGCTACCCATGCCTTAGATTGCCATACAATATGAGGCAGAGTGATCATCATAATAACAGGAAATTAGAGATTTATCATCACTGACAGGTTACTATACCACTGGAGCCTCGTTGAATATTTAACTTTACCCAGGGAACATTAGCAGCAGAATGAATACTGTATGATGTTCAGGCCATTTGATGATCTGTGTTAAGGGGGAACCCTATTTTAATACAAAGAGGTACTTAAATAGTCAAGTTTATTTACATCTGAAAGCCATATTTTATTAATTTTAGGATTACAACATTTTTAATTTTCACAGCTTCACAGAAGGCAAACATAAGACTATTGCTACTTCTACTATGAGTTCCTTGTTTATTTTTTTTAGATTGAGTGTCTGTTATGTTATGAGTATGCCTGAATAGTAAGATATCATATTGCACTCAAAGCAAGCAAAGCCCTATTTATTTCAATAAATGGAAAAAAGTGATGGGATACTGTCATGTGACTGCCTTCTCTGCAGATTTATGCAGAGAACACTCGGTAGGACATTACAGGCTCCACACTGTGATGTGCATTTTATGAATTACTTGTAAAATGCAGGTTTAGTGTGGAGTAAACACTTTAATGGAGAGTCGTTACTGGCATGCGATAATGAAGATTATAGATGGGACTTTAGAAGAGGTTTGCACACCCCTCCATCTCTGAAGGCAGAGACAGACTCGTGTGCATTTCAATATGCAGAAGCAGTCAACTTATACAAAGGCAGTGCTGGGCTTTTTTTTTAAATTAGAAATCCCTATCATTTACTAAAAACCAAGTGCCATGCAAGATTGTATACAAATAATGAAAACACATAAACATAAGTCCATAAGCAATAAAAATATTGTTTGCTTTGAAAAAAATATATATTTTTAGCAGCCCTTATTTCAGCATTATTTTGAATGGAACCATTTTATATGCAATTAACAATATTCTTAAAGAACAACCAAATATTTTGAATTAAAAAAGCACTTTATATAACCAACAATCTTTCAATTTTCTGACTTTACTGCTCTGAAGCACAGTAATCATAAACAGATTTTAAATAATTATTTTAAGCATTCTTTTAAATAAGTGAATATTCACTTTTCCACACTCAGATAGCTAATTGAAAAGACTTATTAGATTCATTTTATAACACCTACAACTTTATTTTTTTCTAGTATGTGACAGAACATGAGGGTAAGTAAGGTCTGAAAAGGGCCCTTTGGAATTCATTATCTAATGATACGAGTAAGTCAGTAAGTATGTCCAGTGCCACATTTTCTAAGCCCTGGATTTAAAGGTAATTTGTGGTAAGGCACTTAAGTTTATCCAAATATAAATCTGAAAGCCTAATTATACAAGAAAGTGTTATGCAAGAGACCTTTACCATCTGCAAGCAAGCTTGACCAGGCAAAGCCCCATCAACAAATTATCTTCAGCCCTTTTTATTTTTATAACAAACATTTTTACTTATCTTTTGGTTAAGGTTTAAGTGCAAACCACAATGCTTTTTCTTTTTATTGCAGAGTCTAGTCATGCCTTGACACAAAGACTACAGTACATATAGTAAATACTCATTGTCTATACCTTTATATGTCTAAGTAAGTAAGTAGATAAATGTTTATTATTGGTTACTTATTTAAAAAAAAGAATTACTGTAATATGCTTCATGATTAAAGTGATTGTAAAATCTAATTTTTTCCCTATAAAAATAACAAACATGGTATACCTGCTCTGTTGCAGTGGATTTACACAGAGCAGCCCAGATCTTCCTCTTCTAGGGTCCCTTTTCTGTGCTCCTGGCCCCTCCCACCTGTTGAGTGCCCCCACAGCAGGCAGCTTTCTATGGGGGCACCCGAGCCGAGTCACAGCTCCTTGTGTCCATTCAGACATGGAGCCCTGATCCGGCCTCATCCCCTTTCTCCTCTGATTCACTAGCTGACTTTAACTGACAGCAGCGGCAGCCAATGGTGTTGCTGCTGTGTCTCAGCCAATCAGGAGGGAAAATGTCAGACGGCGGACATTGTGGACACTCGTGGACTCACTCGTGGACATCGCTGGACAGAAAGGGACCTCAGGTACATGTTAGGGGCCGAGGGGGGCTGCTGCACACAGAAGGCTTTTTATCTTAATGCATGGAATGCATTAAGATAAAAAAAAAAAAAACCTTCTGCCTTAACAACCCCTTTAATGCAAATATTTATGGTAAATCTTTCAGATGTGAAGCAAGCTGAAAGAGAGCAGGTTGAACTAAAGCAAAGCTGCTATTGTAAGGTCATCACAATGCTTTGGACCAGCACTTTCTCTAAATAAACACAATTCTGATTAAAGTTCTTTAAAATTCATAATAAAAAAAACTTCTGGACCTCTTGGGCATCTCAGAGTATACTGCTCCTTTTAAAGCATACCCAGCTTATGCTTTGCCAAGACAAAATTGGCAAGCTATCTGTTATAAAAAAAAGTAATAAAGTAAAGTGAAAGCGGTTTTTACACTTCATTTGAAGTATGGGGCATAATAAAGTTTAAAAAAAACAAAAACAACAGAAGAGATCTTTTATCTCCCCTGCATATGTATTTATTCCTAATTTGAAAAAAGGGGGCAGAGCCATGCCTATCATAATTTTGTACTCTGTATACCAAGTGTACAGCCAGGACTGATGGTTTATGACAAAGTTGAAGTCTAATGTAATAGAACAATGCATACCAAACTGCATACAGATATTTCAGGCTTGTTGGCCATCATTCATGTAGTGCATGGATGTAATGGTATCTACCAAGTAGAGCTTGGGAAGAAACTAGAAAATATGCCCCCATAGTTTAGTAGATGGTTTCTACAGTTCTTACTTTTATCAAAAATCCCCAAATCCCCAAAATAAGGAGTTTATTCCTCATTTTACGTTAGTGAGTAGAGCCATGCAATTCATTCTGTAATGCCCATTGGCCAGCTACAGCCTAGACTAGTATTACAAAAGCTATTGAATATATATCCAGTGTTCTGGCCATACAGTTAGCTAAGTGGCATCATGGAAGGATTTACATGGCTTTGCCCACTATCCTAAGACAGAAAATAAATATACATTTTTGGTATTTGTGATGGGAATTACAGGTATAAGGAAAAAAATAATATGGATAGCTCTGCCCACTATTGTACAAGCAGTAACAAATTAATTGTTTCTAGATATGTTCTCAAGAAGGTTTTTCTGTGCTTTTCACTTTTTTTTGGGTTCTCTTTTGGTTCACCTGATCATAACTTGCCTGGTTATAATTTATCTAAAGTATAGGCAAAACATATGTAGGCTAATAAATCTCTCAGGGGCCTCAGTTGAGATTTCTTCTCTCCAGGCCTTTGTTAGGATTAGCCATTACTGAGCTACACAGACATGTAGCTGGGCTGTTTACAAGCTCTACATTGATGTCCCCAGAAATGATTTCTGAAAATCATTTTTCTAAATTAATTGTAATACACTGTGTGTAGTCACACGAAATGGCTTCTTTATTTAAATGTAACCTAATAGTTTTGAATCAATTATGTTATTTATTTTATAAATGTTTTAGTTTATAAGAATTTAAATGTGTTATTTCTATTTTTTCTTTGCTATGGTGTACCCTGGTGTTATTGAGCACTACAGGTTTTCTAATAAGGGAGCACAGATAAAGCTGTTTTCTTCTAGACTCTGACTGAAACTTTGGGGAAACTGTCTAAATGTGTAGTGTCATGGATATGGAGAAGGCACAGAAAGAAAAGGCAAGTTGGGACATGGACATGAGATAACATACACACACATACTGGCAATTACAGGCTTGTTAAACTCCTAAATTCCTGACTTCCAATCAAAGCCATATTAAGGCTAGGTACACTTTAATTTATGTTTGTTCAACCCAGCAGGCTGAACAAAAAAAACCCCTGAGAAATCACTGTACTAACTAAGGAATGTTAGTGTGGCAATCTCCCCTGCTGTGCTCTTGTGTTCTGACAGGGGGACTGCCCCTCACCAGAACATACCCCCCTCTGATCAGCTGCTGGTTGGCTGCTGGTTTTCCAGCATGCCCGTTCGACATCCCACTCCCGACTTCTGTCGGACAGGAAGTTGTACACGCTATCCAAATATGGCCGGTTCCGATCCTAAGACTATTTTTACATATTCTTTACATATTCCCCCAAACCTATATCTTTTCTGAAAGAAGAGGACCTATATGATCTAAATACTATTTGATTACTATATTTGCACAAATTTTTATAAAAATAAATTCAGTTAAAAAACACACGATATTCCCTAAATTCTAGTAAATGTAAAATTTGTGACAGTGTAAAATTCATAAAATCAGGCCAGGAAATTGATTGCAACTAAATGGCAATCAAGGGAACCCCCTACAGTAGACAATTGGATTAGGATAGTAAATGAGACCCTATGTAAAGAAAGAACAGTGTACATAAAGAGAGGTAACCTCAAAGAGGGATGCTGACGTGAGACGCCAGCGCTAGGGGATGAGGGGCCTGACGCCGGCACCATGTGGGACGCCGAGAGCTCCCGGAACGAGCTAGCAGGAGACGGCGTGGAAGTGTGAGCCCGCGCCGTCCCGATACATGACAGCTTCCCGAGCTTTGCCCCAGCCCCCGCCGCAGACCTAAAGCCGCCGCCGATCCTCTCCTTTTCCACCAAGGAGGTAACCCTCGGACACCCCCGGGCCTATGGAGAAACAGTTGGTCCATCTTGGTGCGGACCCCTGCTGGGGCTAAAAGTGTCTGTCCTCCCGCCTTATACCCGGCTTTCCCGTCACTCCGCTGGACCGTTGAAGCTCCACAGCAGTGAAAGAGAAGCACCGTCTGTCTCTGCGCCTGTATCTGCTCACCTCTTCTCACCACCTAACCCTACCCGGACTGTAGCAGCAGGGGGTGCCGTGGCGGGCACCCCCACAGGTACAGATCTACTTCTCTTTTTTGTTTCTCCCTGTTTTTATTTTATTTTTTATTTGCCGGGTCTGAAGAGAATTTCATGGGTTTCCTGATGCCTGGTTCTTATTCTCCCTTGCTCCCTGAAAATTTGTGCCATTAAAACATATGTAAGCGTTTGGAAATAGCAGGCCTGTGAAACACGACGCTAAGGGACAAGAGACCATAGAGGATGCTGGCATAGGAAAAGAAGAAGGTGTTTCCTTTACCCCCCGGATAGCACCCCAGGCAGTCAGCAGCATAAAGAACTTTAAAGTCCTTTTCTTTTTTTTTGTTTGACTCCCCGCCCCCCCCCGGGGACCTCCCCCCCCCCCCCCGTTGGGGGTTCAGCGCACTCTTGGTCTGTGTGGGCCCTGCAGAAATAGCCTCGAGCTGAGCCCCTTTCTGAAGGGAGAGAAAGAAAAAGAGAACGAATGGTCAGCTTCTATTGCGGGGTTTATCCAGGAAAGGAGACACACGAAAAGGAGAAGAGGGGGGGAGAGAGCAAAGAGGACCCGTTGGCTGGTCTTACTTCTGGTCACCCATCACGGTCATAAGGGGCGGTATTTGTTAAGAATATGTAAACAACTAGACTGAGGGCACCAAATAAAAATGAAGGGCAGATCCCAACGGGGAACGGATTCTAAGACACCCAAAGAGAACTTAAACACAAGCACAATACAAAAATACCTCAAAGACATCAGTATTAAGAGCCCAGAGATGGAGAAGAAACAGAGTTCAAAAGAAAAAAAACGGGATATGGAGAAACAGAAAGCAGATCAGGCAGAGCAGGCCAGGGCGGAAGGTGGAATGGAGGGACCTCAAGATGCCAGTTTCTCCGGGGAACATAGAAGTATCTCACAAATTCCAACAAAGACAGAAATGGCAGAAATGTTTAATAAACTGGAAAATGTTATTAAAACAGAAATTACGAACGTCAGGACAGACATGAGCCATGTATTGAACAGGGTGGGGAAAGTTGAGGATTTGGTGGTAATTCAAGCCCAAGAATTACTGGAACTTAAAGCACAAATGAAGGAAATGCAGATAAAACACAGGGACATACAGTATCAAATAGAGAACCAAGAGAACCAGAATAGGAGGCAGAACCTGCGGATCAGGGGTATCCCCGAACAGCCGGGGGAGGATCTGAAAATAAAAATGCAAAGCTTATTTAACCCATTATTGGATAGACCTGTGGGAGCAGCACTAAAAATTGACAGGGTGCACCGTATAAGGAAGCCCAACGGTCTAAGCGAAGGGATACCCAGAGACGTCATCGTCAAATTTCATTCATATGAAGACAAATTTAACATATGGACGAATTTGAGAGCTAACCCCCCCCTGAAATTCGAGGCAGCGGAACTACAGATATTCTCAGACCTCTCTGCGGGAACACTCTATAGGAGGCGCCAGCTGAGACCCCTACTGGTATCATTAAGAGCCGCTAACTTGAAGTATAGCTGGGGTTTCCCGGCGTCACTAATAGTCACGAAAGAAGGGAAAACTTTCCGGATGAAATTTTTGGAGGAACTTCCTGATTTTTGCCACAATGTGGGGATTCCCGTCCCTAAAGTTCCACCCTAGTTCCTGGGGGAAGGGGCGTCGAAGGAAAACCCCCCCCCCCTTTTTTTTTTTTTTTTTTTTTTTTTTTTTTTTTTTCATTCTTTTTTTTCATTGGGGGGAGGGGGGGGGGCCCGAGTCCGGGACTTTAAAAAGGGAATTCTGGCCGATATCCCATTAATGTAATAATGCTGTTCCTTTTTTTTTTTTGTTTTTTTGTTTAATGGCTCTTGCTTTGGGGTATGCTTCTGTATATGCGGGATAGGGTGGGGTCGGCGGGGGGGTGGGGAGGTGGGGGGGGGAGAGCGTAGGGAGACAGAGGTTCCGGGGGTAAGGGGGTCTTGGCGGGCCCAGGGGGCTACCCCCCCCCCCAGTCTAGAGGGGGGGGAGGCCTGATGGGTGCTTGGGGTCAGAGCCACACCCTAGTCCATAAGGCAGACAGGGGGGGTTCGATGCGGACGCCCCAAAGTTTGCATAGGGCCAAAATATGGCCGGAGGGGGGGGGGGGGGGGGAGGTCAGGGGGGTTGGGGGAGGAAAATTGGGAGGGAAGGTTAGAGGGGGAGGAGGGAAGGTTGGAGGGGGGGGGGGGGGGGATTTGGGCTGGGGAGGGGGGGAAGCTCCTTGCAAACTTGTATAAAAGGATAAGAGGCACAATCATATGGTTTCTGAAAACGCCCCTGCTAGGATATGGTTAATAATGAAATAAAGTTCCTGACGTACAACGTAAGAGGTATCAATTCAGCGCTGAAAAGACACAAATTATTGAGGGAACTCCAGAGGCTCCAAGCCGATATAGTTTTCTTGCAGGAAACGCATCTGAGCCTCGGGGGTAACACCAAGATATATTCCAGGAAATACCCAGTCTGGTTCTACAGTGACTCTCCCACCAAGGGATCCAAGGGGGTGGCCATAGGATTTGCGGACAATATAAGGTTTAAAGTTTCAGAGAGGTTGGTGGACCCTGACGGTCGGTTCCTTTTTTTGAAGGGAAATATAGGAGAGGTCTCCTATACATTTGCAAATGTGTATTGCCCTAATAATAATTCTATCAAATTTATGAGTCAGGTGTTGGGCCGTCTGAAGGGGTTTAAGAAGGGAGGGGTAATCTTAGCTGGGGATCTAAACTTTTGTATGGACCCCCACTACGATAGCACATCACGGGTGAGGATATCAAGCTATACACAGTTGAAAAAATTGAAGGATAAATTATTTAACCTCCAACTGATAGACGTGTGGAGGGTTATGCACGCAAACCAGAAAGACTACACCTTTTTTTCCCCAGTACATGGGACTCACTCCCGTCTAGACTACCTTATTATAGATCATAGGCTACTGGACCATGTAAGGACAACTCGGATAGGGGTGACGACTCTATCAGACCACGCCCCGGTTACGATGGAGATGGAGATCCCTGAGACCCAGAGGCAACCATTTTCTTGGCGACTGAATGACTATCTTATCAATGATGTCGACGTAGCGGAAACAATAAAAAGGGAGATTGAATTCTTCTTTGCGAATAACGAAACTAGTGATGTCTCCCCAGCGGTAGTCTGGGAGGCTCATAAAGCCTATATCAGGGGGATCCTCATCTCCATCGGGGCCGGGAAAAAGAAGGAAAGGCGGGCTAAGATACAGGATCTCACGGGTGAATTATACTCGCTAGAACAGGAACACAAGAAGGAGGGGCCCCAAAAGCAAGAAGTATACCACAGATTGATCACTAAAAGGGAGGAGATGCTAGGGGTCATGGAGCAGGAATCCTCAAAATGGTTTCACAAAATTGCGAGAGAGAGACACCAGGGGGGCAACAGATGCGGTAAACACCTAGCGAATATGCTTAAAAAGAAAAGAGAGAGGAATTTTATTGATAAAATACAAAATAAAATCGGGATCATGGTAAACTCCACAAAAGAAATAGCGAAGGCATTCAGGGCCTACTACGAAGAACTGTATGACGTTAGACAAAGGGGACAGCTGTCCCCGCAGATTGCAGAGGGGGATCAAAACTTTGTGAATGGATGCGCCCTACCGACACTCTCCGGTAGTGACAGGGTGGATATGGACAGCGCTATAACCGAAGAGGAAATTTATAAGGCACTGCGTGGCTCTCCGCGCGGGAAGAGTCCGGGACCAGACGGTTTTACTCTAGCATACTTCATAAAATACAAAGAAATTCTGGTCCCAAAACTCTGTCAATACTGGAACAAACTAGGAACTGAATGCACTATGGGGAGGGAGGCCCTCTTGGCCTCTATCACATTAATACCGAAGGAAGGCAAGGACAGGACCCTGTGTTCCAGTTATCGCCCGATAGCGCTACTAAACGTAGATACGAAATTATACGCAAAAGTACTAGCTAATAGGGTGAAAGAAAAGATCACTAAATTGGTCCATCCCGACCAGGTCGGGTTTGTCACGGGGAGGGAAGGCCGAGACAATGGGGTCCGGGCCCTTCTATTGCTAGAGCTCGCCAAAATGGGGAAGGTCCCCAGTCTGCTCTTGTCAATTGACGCCGAGAAGGCGTTTGACAGAGTAGACTGGGGACATATGACGGGAACACTGGAGGCAATGGGGTTTGGTCCCAGAATTTTGAAGTGGATCGGTATTCTATATCAGCTGCCACAGGCCTCGGTAAGGGTCAATGGGATGTCATCTGCAGTGTTCACAATGAGGAATGGAACGAGGCAGGGGTGTCCCCTGTCCCCCCTTCTGTTCGTTTTGTCCTTGGAGCCGCTACTTTCAAAGGTCCGGGATAGTGTAGATATAACAGGAATAAGAGCTGGTAGCGAGGAACACAAATTAGCGGCTTTTGCCGACGACGTACTTTTTTTTATATCCAATCCTAGGATCACACTACCCAACTTATTGAAGGTCTTAGAAGCATTTGGTAAAGCTTCAAACCTGAAAATAAATCTCAATAAATCGGAAATATTAAATATCAACATTAATAGGAAGGAGGTAGAACTGCTTTCAAAAGAATTCAACTTTCCCTGGCATGATAGCATCAAATACCTAGGGGTCATACTGGCAGATACAAGTAAAAAAATGTACCTTCGTAACTATATTCCCCTACTTGATGAGATCAAAAAAGAACTTCAAACAATGGGATCCCGGCATCTCTCATGGATTGGCCGAATAAATGCAGTGAAAATGATAGTGGCCCCCAAAATTAACTATAAGCCTCAGATGCTTCCTTTAGCGGTACCCCAAATATTCTTTAAAACTCTAAATCAAATTATCTCAAAATTTATTTGGTTAAATAAAAAACCTCGCATTTCGGCGGAGATTTTAAGTCGGGATAAAAAACAGGGAGGGCTTGCGGTTCCGGACTTTGAAACGTTTTTTTCTGCAGTGGCGATATCAAGGGTAATGGAATGGGGGAAGGAAGGGGATAAGAGATGGATTAGTTTAGAGAATACTGTAAATAACAGACACTTAGGACACGAAATCTGGAACCCACCAAAAGCCAGAACACTAGGGAGTAAAACATACGAAATAACACAGGTGACACTGGAACTATGGGATAGGATTTATAGAAGACACAAGTGGAAATACAACTCACCATTAATTTATTTAAAAAACAATACACTTTTTGAACCAGGGAGGAGGGAGGTGGGGGGGAATTGGATAAAAAATGATGGGGCACAACTGAAAGATATCACAAAAAATGGGGAAATATGCACATTTCACGATTTGAGCTTAAACACTGATTTAATGGAGATTGATATCTGGAGGTACACCCAGTTAAAACATTTTGTGCGGAGCCTTCCCCAACCCATCCGCTCTGGGGATGATCTTAATCAGTTGGAAAGACTCTATGTACGCGAGTCAACTAAGAACAATCTATCTAGGATATACAAGGTGTTAATAAATGGAAAAGCACTGGGTGTACCTCCATATGTCACAAAATGGGAGGAAGAGTTAGGTGCACACTGTAGTCAGGATAAGTTGGGTAAAATTTTTGAGATCATCCATAGCACTGCGTTTTCGATGAAATCGGTTGAAACGAACTTCAAATGCCTTTCCAGGTGGTATCTCACCCCCGATAGGCTTAGCAGGATTCAGGGGGGTTCTCCCCCGGAGTGCTGGCGAGGCTGTAAAATAAAGGGAACTATGGCACATATCTGGTGGGAGTGCCCTGTAATCGCACAATATTGGGAGGAAATAATAGAGCTCATCCAGTTTATAACTAAGGAAGAAATTCCAAGAGACCCGTGCTCGGTACTTTTTCATAGGACTGAGATCCCAGGGAAACGATATAAAACATCTGTAATCCCCATTCTTCTGAATGAAGCCAAAAACCTGATACCGAAGAGGTGGAGAGATCCTGGGAGCCCGGCGATCCGGGACTGGATTTTTGGAGTAAATGCGACTCAGAGGGTAGAAAGCACGGAAATATACGAGGGGGGGCAGGGTGGGAACCCAGACCAGAGAAATAAGTGGACAGAGTGGAACAAATTTAAAACGTCATGGAGATACTATGTTGAGATCACCAAATAGCGAGCCCCGTGCGCTGTAGGTCAGGAACATTTGTTGAAAACAGGAGCGTTGGACGTAGCCTCAATATGCGCTATGCAAGGAGGGGGAGGGGGGGGGGGGGGAGGGTTATAGCTGGGTTTTGTCATGAAATAAATTATTAAAAAAAAAGAATGGAAACCTTTTGGTTTGTGTTTTTTAGTGTAAAATGTTTGTGACATGAGAAAAATTAATTAAATTAATAAAGATTTTTAAAAAAAAAAAAATTCAAAACTACTGCCATAGTGGTGATCTATAAGGATATACATGCCTCCTGCATGTATCCTTACCTGTCAAATGTCACCCCTTTAGCTGTGAGAAACCCCCAAAAAGTGCAGATTCAGTGGGCGGGTCTGTTGTTCGGCGCTCGGTGGGTGGAGTCATGATGTCAGCAGACTCCCCGCCCACCTCTTCACTCCCCTTGGCCAGAGCGTGCCGGAGAGGCAGAGCGTGTTCTGGGTAAAAGCAGAGCGCGCTCACAGCCCCCTGTCTTTTTAGTAAGTACACATGACAGTGGGGGATGATCAGTGCGATGGGACAGCTGTTAGCACCGACCCCCCCTGCATGCTTTTCATCATCTGCTTCTCCTTCCTCCCAAAGCCATGCACCGATCATCCCCCCCAGCCCCCTGTGTCTTCCTGCTCCTCCTTCACCCTGTTCTCCTCCTCCCCGATGTTATCCCCCCACCGTGTATTCATCGTCTACCCCCCCTCGTTCCCCCCCCCCCGCCGTGTATTCATCATCTGCCCCCCCTCGTTCCCCCGCCGTGTATTCATCATCTGCCCCCCCTCGTCCCCCCGCCATGTATTTATCATCTGCCCCCCACCGTGTGTACACATCCTTTGCCCCCCCTCGCCCCCCCCGCCGTGTATTCATCCTCTGCCCCCCCCGCCGTGTCTTTATCCTGAGCCCCCCCCTCGTCCCCCGCAACTGCTGGCTTTTTTCGCAGATCTGTCAGGATGGAGCGGAGAAAAGTGCCGTTATGTCATTTGACATATTGGCTCTTATCTGAATGGTATACTGTGAAATAAGGTTGCGCTAGCAGATGTGAATCACCACTAGGGGTGTAAGTGAGGCAAACAAAACAATGAAAATTGCAACTTATAGTGACAAAATTGCTAATACACGTGACTCACCACTAGAGGTGGTGCAAATATTGCGACTGTGATTACTAATATACCACTGTGAGTATACGTGAGAAAACCTTGCTTTACAAAACAAACAGTATAAGCAACAATAAATTAAAAGTCAATATTGCAGGTTGGGATAAATTGCAGGTGATCCTGAAGGGATGATCCCCTAGAGAACCCTACTCACCAGAACAATGTGACCCACGGCTTTGCAGTCCTAGGGTCTAAATAAGCTATAATGAAGTGGTGAGATGGGTGATGTCAGGAATCCAGAAAATACTTCAAATAATCCAATGGAGACTCCGGTTGAATATGGGTGCCGTAAAGCAACCGGAGTCTCCATTGGATTATTTGAAGTATTTTCTGGATTCCTGACATCACCCATCTCACCACTTCATTATAGCTTATTTAGACCCTAGGACTGCAAAGCCGTGGGTCACATTGTTCTGGTGAGTAGGGTTCTCTAGGGGATCATCCCTTCAGGATCACCTGCAATTTATCCCAACCTGCAATATTGACTTTTAATTTATTGTTGCTTATACTGTTTGTTTTGTAAAGCAAGGTTTTCTCACTTATACTCACAGTGGTATATTAGTAATCACAGTCGCAATATTTGCACCACCTCTAGTGGTGAGTCACGTGTATTAGCAATTTTGTCATTATAAGTTGCAATTTTTATTGTTATGATTGCCTCATAGTGGTATTAGTATTCACAGTCGCAATATTTGCACCACCTCCAGTGGTGAGTCACGTGTATTAGCAATTTTGTCACTATAAGTTGCAATTTTCATTGTTTTGTTTGCCTCACTTACACCCCTAGTGGTGATTCACATCTGCTAGCGCAACCTTATTTCACAGTATATCATATTTAAGGTTTTTTAACTTTTTCAGGTAGCAGCAGCAGTATTTGTTTATTAACTATTGCATGGTGTTATGCGTTTTTTATAGTACTCTTTGGCGCAAGTATTAAGTTTTGTTTACTCTTATCTGAATGGGACACAGAGCGTTCGTTACCGATCGCTCCTGTGTCCTGTGATAACTGAGCAGAGTAACCTGTGTGTGTATGAATGGAGAGAAGCCGCTGTCTTCCCTCCATTCATCTTCAGTGCAGAGAAAGGACAGGGGAATCTGTATCCTCTATCCTTTCTCTGTCTCAAATGGGAGATGTCAGGGGTCTCTGTTTGGACCCCTGACTTGTCACCAAAGCCCCCAACAGGGCTGATAAAAAAAAAATAGTCCAAAATAAAATTTAAAAAAAAAATAAAAAATGAAATTGAAAAATAAAAAACAACTGACACCACAACCGCCCCCCCCCCATACTGACACGGTCCAGAGTCCTCAGTTGTCGGTGTCAGAGGACCACTGACACCGACAACTGCCCCAATGACACTGTTCACTGACACCGTCCACTGCCCCACTGACACCGACCACTGCCCCACTGACACCGACCACTGCCCCACTGACACCGACCACTGACAGCGACCACTGACACCAACCACTGCCCCACTGACATCGTCCACTGCCCCCACTGAAACTGCCCCACTGACACCGTCCACTGCCCCACTGACACCATCCACTGACACCAACCACTACCCCACTGACACTATCCACTGACACCAACCACTACCCCACTGACACTGACTCCGTCCACTGCCCCACTGACACCGTCCACTGCCCCACTGACACTGACCACCCGGTCGGGAGCTCCGTGACCCCGGCCGCGGGACCAGTGGACCCGATCGCCGCTGGTGTCCCGCGATCGGGTCACAGAGCTGAAGAACGGGGATAGGTCTGTGTAAACAAACCTCTCCCCGCGCTTCCTACTCTGCCTGTCATTGATCGGCTGTTCCCTATTATCGGGAAAGCCGATCAATGACGTCAGACGTCAGCCCCGCCCCTAATGTAAAAAAAACACACACGTCACAGCCCATAACCCCTCCCCTCCCCCTAGTGGTTAACTCTTTCACTGCCAGTGTCATTTATACAAGAATCAATGCATTTAAATAGCATTGATTGCTGTATAAATGACAATGGTCCCAAAAATGTGTCAAAAATTTCCGATGTGTCCGCCGTAATGTCGCAGTCACAATAAAAATCGCTGATCGCCGCCATTACTAGTAAAAAAAATATATTAATAAAAATGCTATAAAACTATCCCAAATAACAAATGTAGGCGCAAGAATCCTTGATTATCAATAGGTATCTCCCTGTATCATGGGAAGCCTATATAAATAAATAAATAAAAACAATAATTCAAAGCAGTATGCACAAAAAGTGTAGATAAAGTCCATGAAACAACCACTATAAATCAGGTTAAAGTCTTTAAAAGGAAGTCAGTCCAGGAGTATATGAGAGACTTTATCCACATTACAGCACAGGGCAGCCTTCAGGGTAGAACAGAAACCATGTTCAGGGACTGTAAGCAAAAAACAAGTGGAGAAAAAGCGCCTCTGGGTGTAGTAGTTTTGGTAAAAGGAAATTTTATTACAGCAATATCAATGCACTCACATTTGTGAAGATAGTAAACAGCATGGAATATGTCTCTCAGTGGCGCCTCCCCAGCGATGTATGACTGTCAGCTTTGTCCATGCAGTTCCATAGAAGCACTTCCTGTCGATGGTAAGGGCCGGCTCCGGAAGGCGGCCTCAAAACGAGGCTTGGATAGCAGGGAAGCGACATGTCCTAATGTTGAGAAAGGAGTGCGACTCGTCACTACATCCAAGTGCGCATGCTCACGAAACGCGTCCATCTTTGATGACGTCATCCCCCTGAGCTTGTCGCTTCCCTGCTATCCAAGCCTCGTTTTGAGGCTGCCTTCCGGAGCCGGCCCTTACCATCCACAGGAAGTGCTTCTATGGAACTGCATGGACAAAGCTGACAGTCATACATCGCTGGGGAGCCACCACTGAGAGACATATACCATGCTGTTTACTATCTTCACAAATGTGAGTGCATTGATATTGCTGTAATAAAATTTCCTTTTACCAAAACTACTACACCCAGAGGCGCTTTTTCCCCACTTGTTTTTTTTTTTTTTTTATAAAACTATCCCCTATTTTGTAAACGCTATAACTTTTGCGCAAACCAATCAATAATCGCTAATTGTGATTTTTTTTACCAAAAATATGTAGAAGAATGCGTATCGGCCTAAACTGAGGAAAAAAATGTTTTTTTATATATTTTTTGGGGATATTTATTATAGCAAAAAGCAAAAAATATTGCATTTTTTTCCAAATTGTCGCTCTATTTTTGTTTATAGCGCAACAAAATAAAAACCGCAGGGGCGATCAAATACCACCAAAAGAAAGCTCTATTTGTGGGAAAAAAAGGACGCCAATTTTGTTTGGGAGAAACGTTGCACGACCGCGCAATTGTCAGTTAAAGCGACGCAGTGCCGAATTGCAAAAAGGGGCCTGGTCCTTTGGCTGCCAATTGGTCCGGGGCTGAAGTGGTTAAGATAAGCTTGAGGTTCACTTTCACATTCACAGCAATCTGAATATAGTTAAGAAATGCTGGGAATGTCTGAAACCATAAATAATGATTTAAAACTGAGCTAATTACACCAATAATTTTAGTGCAAATCTCATGGTTATAATTCCAAGTACATTTTTTCCCTTAAAATTATACTGCCATCTAATGAATACAGAGCAGCATTCCTGTAATGTTAAAGATCATAGGTTGCCAGGATACCAAAGTCAATCTTTCTGCATGCTGTGAAGATCCATTGCCAAGGCTTCAGTATCTACAGTATGTATCCAAGGTAGTGAAAACTAAGCATACCAATGATCCTAGCTTCAATAGTTTCAATAGATTCCACGTGCGCACAACGTCATACTGGCATGTGCTTGGCTGAGGAAAATTAATCTCATAGCAAGTAGCTAAAAAACATTTTCATGTTTGTTTTATGTGGTCTGGAGAGGTTTAAGGGCTTTCCCTAACAGGAAGGCAAGCGTGCATTTACACATACCAGCTAAATTGATTTGCCAACTCTAAACTGTTAAAAGCTAAAATATGATCTGGCCTGAAATGAAAACCTTGAATATTTCAAATTACTTCAATTTTAGGTTGGTAGCATGCTATATTCACCAAGTACTTCGTATTGTTACAAAGTTAAATCTCTCAGAACTTTGTTAATTTTTAGAGTGTGTGTGTGTGTAAAAGTGTCATCAGCACACCGGAGAGCTCTCAAATAGAGCTCAATGGTTTGGGGCTCTAGTGGTGCAACATGCCCCTTGTACTGAAATCTACAAGTTAAGCTACCACAATCCCCTCATAACACCACAAACCACACAGATCAAATAAAACATATATCCTTTATCAAATAAAACAGTATGAGAACACGTGACACCCTAACTAGGCAAAAATCCCACCTCATGCAGGAGTCCTCTGAAATATAAATAACAGTTGAAACTGGTGCATAAACCAACAAGCAAATACAAACAAGAATATTTGTACCAAAGTTGCAAATAAAGTTGCAAAAACACTATAAATTGATTACACTTGAGGACCCGGGTTATACAAACTTAACACAATTTTATATAAAAGTAACAGCAATAGTGTTTAAGGATAAACAAACACAAATATTGATGAAGTGTGCACTAATCTTTCCCTGGCCAGCATGCAAGGTGGTGCAATTCAAATTTTGGTCTAACTCCAATCAGCAATCTTCCCTGAGCAGCATGCTTTATTGTTAGCCTTTACTGCATAACAAGTAAAAAACATGATCACTTCAACATAAGAGGTGTGTCTATTAAATAACGAGACGGTGATCCCACCTAGTAAACAAAGCAGTCAGAACCGATTATAACTACATGCATGGTGACCTTGAACATGTTTGAACCGGCATGACAAGCAGAAACACTCTTTGACGTTCTGTTGATTGTAGGGACGTGCAGTCAGGGGAGGCAGGTGAGGCAGAGCCTTACCTGCCATAACCTGGAAACTGGAAACCTGTTCAGAGGCAACACTATATAGCAGGGATGTGCAATTAGCGGACCTCCAGATGTTGCAGAACTACAAGTTCCATGAGGCATAGCAAGACTCTGACAGCCACAAGCATGACACCCAGAGGCAGAGGCATGATGGGACTTGTAGTTTTGCAACAGCTGGAGGTCCACTAATTGCATATCCCTGGTATATAGGATCATTTCCATGGCGCTGGCCACAGCAGGCATATTTGTGTATGCATACTCTAATACACGTAGCACAATGTGTACAGAGGCTAGATGAAGGGATTAGTGTAGTATAACACTTTTGGTAGTTAAATGGTTCATTTTTAAATAAACCTTAACATTATATATGAGAGCAGAAAGGGGGCCTATGAAAGACCAAAGAGGGAAGGAGGGATTTGTTTCTGAAAAGGGACAGTTGGAAGCTGTGTCCACAGTGCACGCCACTCACATATTCATCATGCATGAAATATAGCAGTAACTCAATACACTTACGATCCTAGCACTTCCATGAACACGAAAGTGTCACGTATGTTATTTGTTTGCTTCTTCCAAATACAACCATCTTCCTCCTCCTTGTGTCCCATTTTATCTATAGTGGACACAGTGAATTCTATGAATGAAGGATAACAATTAGGCATTAACCAAGATTAAAAACACACAAGCAAAATAATCCAGTCGAGCCTTATGTTATTTTTCATAAAAATAAATTTAAAAGTATACAGTAATAATAACCACCATAAATATATAAATATACATTTAACTATAATGAACTAATACGTTTAATGTGACAAACATGAAAGAGCTGTTAAGAGTCTATAAAAAGTCAAGCCATATAAAACCTATTTTTTGTAAGGCTGCTTGTGTATTAAGTATAACTTATAACTTTCAAATCATGTGTGGATAAGATACACACTCAAATGAGAGTTGAAAATGAACCCTTGAGATACATAGAGAAAACCCAGTTTACCTGCTGAGGATTTCATTTTTTCTTCCCATAATGCCTGGATTTTGCATTTTTCTGTAATCTGGAGATCCTTATGCTTGCCTGATCTTCAATCTCTACTTCTCTACTGGCATCTTCCCCACCCCCTAAAACATGCACTGGTTACCCTTAATTAAATAGCCCTCACTGGACCCCACTAGTTTTAACAATGTAAGACCCATCTTCTTATTCCCATTTACCTCCAAATTCTAGAAAGCCTAGTCTACAACCAGGGCCGATCATGGGAAAATGCGTGCGGTGCACCGCACCCAGGCTCCACAGAGGTGGAGGTGCCAAAGCTCCAGAGTGCTCCCCTCCTCTCCTTGTCTGTGCGCTCTCTGCTGGCAACTGACAGGAGCGGATCAGAGGAGCAGAGACTGTGCTGCCGCCGCTGTTATCAACGGTAAGAGGGCTCGCTGTGTTTCCTGCCCATCCCCCCTCTCTCCTCTTGTCAGAGGAGGAGAGCGAAGCAGCCGGAGATCAGAGCGGCCATTTCTCTGTGTGGAGAGAGAGCAGCCATGGGCACTTTTTCCCCCCCTCCCTCTCCTCCTCATGCTGCTGTACTAGTGAGCGGTGCTTGCTAGCCGCCCACTATGTTTCTTCTCCCTCCTTCATATTGGCCAGGGAAGAAATACAATAAAAAAGGAGCAGAGAAGAGGATATTGGGACATGTAGTCCCAAGGACTGGCGGCCCCCTTGTAACCCAGAAACTGCAGCCCATACAGCATGCCCAGCTGAATGGGAGAGGGAGAGAGAGAGAGAGCCAGGAGCCCGGGAAAGCTTTCAGGGAAGTGCACCCAGGACTCCAGGGAGCGGACAGTGCTGAGGGGACTCCATCAGAGAAAGAGAACCCTGCTTCCCTGTGCCAGAGGGAAAGCCCCACAGCCTAGCGCCATCCCTGGTAAAGAAAGGAATGGAGTCATTGCCAGAATCTAGATCTGAGCGCTACCCATCGGAGTAGCCTCAGGCAATTCAGAGTGAGCCAACTACTGAGAGGTACCATTGTTGCTGTATCGCTAAGTCGGGTGAGAGGGCCGCTCAGCCATTATCTACTGCCATCCATAGGAACTGCAGTCTCTGACCATCTCCTGTACTATGTCTGCAGTCTCTGACCATCTCCTGTACTATGTCTGCAGTCTCTGACCATCTCCTGTACTATGTCTGCAGTCTCTGACCATCTCCTGTACTATGTCTGCAGTCTCTGACCATCTTCTGTACTATGTCTGCAGTCTCTGACCATCTCCTGTACTATGTCTGCAGTCTCTGACGTCTCCTGTACCATGTCTGCAGTCTCTGACAATCTCCTGTACTATGTCTGCAGTCTCTGACCATCTCCTGTACTATGTCTGCAGTCTCTGACCATCTCCTGTACTATGTCTGCAGTCTCTGGTGTCTCCTGTACCATGTTTGCAGTCTCTGACCGTCTCCTGTACTATGTCTGCAGTCTCTGACCATCTTCTGTACTATGTCTGCAGTCTCTGACCATCTTCTGTACTATGTCTGCAGTCTCTGACCATCTCCTGTACTATGTCTGCAGTCTCTGACGTCTCCTGTACCATGTCTGCAGTCTCTGACAATCTCCTGTACTATGTCTGCAGTCTCTGACCATCTCCTGTACCATGTCTGCAGTCTCTGACCATCTCCTGTACTATGTCTGCAGTCTCTGACCATCTTCTGTACTATGTCTGCAGTCTCTGGCCATCTCCTGTACTATGTCTGCAGTCTCTGACCATCTCCTGTACTATGTCTGCAGTCTCTGACCATTTCCTGTACTATGTCTGCAGTCTCTGACGTCTCCTGTACCACGTCTGCAGTCTCTGACCGTCTCCTGTACTATGTCTGCAGTCTCTGACCATCTCCTGTGCTATGTCTGCAGTCTCTGACCATCTTCTGTACTATGTCTACAGTCTCTGACCATCTCCTGTACTATGTCTGCAGTCTCTGACCATCTCCTGTACTATGTCGGCAGTCTCTGACCATCTCCTTTACTATGTCTGCAGTCTCTGACGTCTCCTGTACCATGTCTGCAGTCTCTGACCATCTCCTGTACTATGTCTGCAGTCTCTGACCATCTTCTGTACTATGTCTGCAGTCTCTGGCCATCTCCTGTACTATGTCTGCAGTCTCTGACCATCTCCTGTACTATGTCTGCAGTCTCTGACCATCTTCTGTACTTTGTCTGCAGTCTCTGACCGTCTCCTGTACTATGTCTGCAGTCTCTGATCATCTCCTGTACTATGTCTGCAGTCTCTGACCATTTCCTGTACTATGTCTGCAGTCTCTGACGTCTCCTGTACCACGTCTGCAGTCTCTGACCGTCTTCTGTACTATGTCTGCAGTCTCTGACCATCTCCTGTACTATGTCTGCAGTCTCTGACCATCTCCTGTACTATGTCTGCAGTCTCTGACCATCTTCTGTACTATGTCTGCAGTCTCTGACCATCTCCTGTACTATGTCTGCAGTCTCTGATCATCTCCTGTACTATGTCTGCAGTCTCTGACCATTTCCTGTACTATGTCTGCAGTCTCTGACGTCTCCTGTACCACGTCTGCAGTCTCTGACTGTCTCCTGTACTATGTCTGCAGTCTCTGACCATCTTATGTACTATGTCTGCAGTCTCTGACCATCTCCTGTACTATGTCTGCAGTCTCTGACCATCTCCTGTACTATGTCTGCAGTCTCTGACCATCTCCTGTACTATGTCTGCAGTCTCTGACCATCTCCTGTACTATGTCTGCAGTCTCTGACCATCTCCTGTACTATGTCTGCAGTCTCTGACCATCTCCTGTACTATGTCTGCAGTCTCTGACCATCTCCTGTACTATGTCTGCAGTCTCTGACCATCTCCTGTACTATGTCTGCAGTCTCTGACCATCTCCTGTACTATGTCTGCAGTCTCTGACCATCTCCTGTACTATGTCTGCAGTCTCTGACCATCTCCTGTACTATGTCTGCAGTCTCTGACCATCTCCTGTACTATGTCTGCAGTCTCTGACCATCTCCTGTACTATGTCTGCAGTCTCTGACCATCTCCTGTACTATGTCTGCAGTCTCTGACCATCTCCTGTACTATGTCTGCAGTCTCTGACCATCTCCTGTACTATGTCTGCAGTATGTGTGCATCAGAGAGACTCCCCTCCAGGTCCCATTAGCGTATTCTCTTTCTGTATCTTCTTTGTTAAAAGATTATGGGAGGATCCCAGGGTAACAAAGACTTCTTAGGGGAGCATCAGCAACAGCTACAGTTTTTATAGCAGCTGACTGAAGAACCGCTTTCATATTAAAAAATAAAATATATATAAATATTTATATTGCAACTGTGTATTGTGATAAGCCAGTAATGCATCCTCACAGACTTCTAAAGTCAACTCAGTAAGTATGAGCAATCACAAACAATCTTTTGAACATTAAATAAAATATTGGACCATATATCGTACACGTTATTGTTTCACACATTGCAATAAAATGTAAATAACGATCAAAAATATGGCCAACAGTGATAAAATAATTTTTTTTAAAAATGATCTACTAAAGCAATCTTTTAATCAATCTGTCTTTAGGTTGGTTCTTTCAATTTCAAATCTTGTTAGTACCAGTCTTGTATAACCCTTTGGATTTAAAAAAAAGATAGTTTGTTAGATATAGTGCATGCATGATGCAAAAGCTGACATAAATAAAAGCTAGTGTCAAAGAAGGCACTGAGCAAATGATGACTTCCATGTAATTCTCAAAAGGGTCATGGCTTTAGAATTTAATTCCTTCCATATTAAGTACTTAATCTACATAGTTTATAGCAACTAAACTAAAATGTAACAGAATTATTAGCTATTTTAAAAGAAAATTAACTTACCAACTGGGGAAAATGCAGCCAGCTTGGCACTTGGCATATTATCTGCAATAGCCAACCTAAAATAAATAAAATAAAAATGTTATATATAAAATGATACCATTCATTTAGTAGTTTCATTCCCAATAAAGACAACAGAGATGCAGTAAGAACTAATGGTTCTTGGCCTCATTTACCCTTCCGGTTCATTTACTAAAGGCGTAGAGACTGCACAGTAACTCTTCACTTTGTTTTTTTTTTATAGACCTTGCATATATTTTGTTATTCAATCGAACATATTAGTAAGTAGTTACATGGTAAATCAAGCCCTGTGTATGTTAAAGCGGAGTTCCACCTGCACCAGAAATATTAAAAGTCAGCAGCTACAAATACTGCAGCTGCTGACTTTTAATAAATGGACACTTACCTGTTCCAGGTTCCAGCGGTGTAGGCAGAAGATGACGAGCGACCGATCGTCTCTCGGCTGCCCGGCCGCCATCCTCTGTCAGGGAACCAGGAAGCGAAGCTTGCGGCTTCACTGCCCGGTTTCCTCCTGCGCATGCGCAAGTCGCGCTGCGCGTCGCTATTGGTCCCCGTTGTGTCCTGGGAACTGTGTGTTTCCCAAGACACAACGGGAACCCTCGGATATGGGCGGGCATCCTCGGATATGGGCGGGGCAGATACCTGTATTATACAGGTATCTGCACCCCCCCCCCCCTGAAAGGTGCCAATTGTGGCACCGGAGGGGGGGAGGAATCCGATAAGCGGAAGTTCCACTTTAGGGTGGAACTCTGCTTTAACTAAAAATGTTTGGATTAACGCAGTATATGTTGACTAATAACTTTCAGGTTTCACTTCATTCAGCCATCATGCAGAATTTTAATTTGTATTACCTTTGCATGTTTTGGAAGTTTTTTTAACATAGTTTCTCCTTATTCACTTTGCTAAGAGAACATTAACTAACTACAGGCATACCCCCACTTTTAAGTACATAATGGGGTTTATTTACTAAAGCTAGAAAGTGCAAAATCAGGCTCACTTCTGCATAGAAACCAATGAGCTTCTAACCCAGCTTGTTCAATTAAGCTTTGGTAATAAAACCTGGAAGCTCATTGGTTTCTATGCAGAAGGGAGCCTGATTTTGCACTTTCCAGCTTTAGTAAATAAACCCCATTGTGTACTTAAAAGTGGGGTATGCCTGTACTTTACTAAGTCAAGCCCTGTATATGTTAACACATATCTGGCTGTGGTCAACATAGTGAGCTTTTTTTACTAAAGGTGTTGAGACTGTGTTCACTTCGCATTCAGACTTCATTGTGTACCCAAGTTCTTTTTCTCTCTACAGTCATTGCTCCTTTACTATACAAGGCATTTGCCATGGGGTAGTATGTTTCCGTGCAGTTGCACTATGCTTACCATATAACATTTGTAGCTTTGTAGTGGTGTCATGTAATTTTAAATAACAGTTCTGTATAGGGTTGCCACCTTTTCTTCAAGTCAAACCCGAACACTTTAGCGGCGCACAGCAATATTTTTTTTTTTTTAATAAACTATACATATATTTTGCTAATAAATAACATTTCTAATCATATAAAGTTAATAACAAGAGTCCCGCTTTACATCAGATTCCACAGAGTTCCCCTTTTACATTTGAACTCGCAGAGTCTGATGTAAGGGAGAACTCTGGGGACCCCAACAGGGGATGCTCTAGGAACCTTGATTTAAGGAGGGGGGAACACTGAGAACTCTGATGTAAGGGAGAACACTGTGGCCTCTGGTGTAAAGAGGAACTCTGATGTAAGGGGTGCTCTGAGAACCCTGATTTACATTAGTGTACTCACTCAGAGGCAGCAGAGAGAAGGGGGAATACTTCAGTCACAGACAGGGATGGATGGTGAGCTCACTCACCCCTTGGCAGTCGGCACCTCTCATCCAGATGTATCTGAGGCAGCTGGACTTCAAATTTCCAGCCCCCACTTTTCTTTCTGAGGCACAGCCTCAGTAGGAGTAGGGCAGACACAGAGGGGTAGCTGCGGGAGGGAGAGGTGCAGATCAAGCCCTCTCTCCTCTCCTGTCTGTATGTGGGGGGATTGTTAGTGTTGGCTTTGGGAAGAATGAAAAAGAGTGTAACAGACACTCTCAGCTTAGAAAAATGCAGCCGGCAACCCTGCTGGGAAGCCATAGTCCAGTCTGAATAATGTGTCCGGTTTTCAGGCAGTCTGAAACCCGGACACATGATTCCAAACCCGAACTGTCCAGGTGAATCCTGGACAGGTGGCAACCCTAGTTCTGTAAAACGTGTCCTATTAGCTTCAGTGTGGAATACATGATCACACTGTCTTCATCTCTGAATGTACCATAACTATATCTAGACCTATGGTGCAGTCAGCATTTGGGACAATTTGGGACCATGAGGCTAACTTGCTAAAGGAGTTGAAAATTGTTACACAATAAATTGTGTGAAAATGTATTTCAATTATCTAATCATGTTTGTACTTATTTCATCTGCCCATGATGAGATAACTAAAGTGAATATTCACACAATTTATTTTGTGAAGATAATCAACTCCTTCAGTAAATCAGCCCATACAGTATGTAATTTCCTTTCTTGTTTTAGTTATCATAGATTGGAAGAACTAGACCAGGGGTAGGCAACCTTTTGAGCACAGCGTGCCAAAAAATATTTTTAAAGATATTAAGTGGCAATTTTATAACAAAAAAATTTCAACTTCATACATAAAGTAAATGCTGTAAACTATTTGAGTAGTAGTGAGAAATGAACATCCTGCACTCACGCCTCAGATCATCTGTCCCACCACTGTAACCCCCTGCACATCTGCCAGACCACTGTAACCTCTGTCGCACCTCTGTTCCACCTGCTAATCTGTCCCACCGATGTACCTCCTTTCTCCTCTGCCCGCCTCTGTACCCCCTGCTCTTCTGACAAACTACTGTAACCCCCTGCTCATCTGTCCCACCAATGCACCTCGTTTCACATCTGCCCCACTGCTGTACCCCCTGCTCTTCTGTCCTACCACTGAACCTCCTTCTATTCTGCCCCAACACCAACACTGAACCCCCTTCTCATCTGGCCCAACACTGAACCCCCCTTCTTATTTCCCCCAACACTGAACCCCCTGCTCATCTGTCCCACCACTGTAAACCCCTGCTCATCTGCCCCATCACCTTCTCATCTGTCCTAACACTGAACTTATCTGCCCCACCACTGTAACCCGCTTTCTCATTTGCCCCACCATGTACCTCCTGCACATCTGTCTCACCCCTGTACCCCTGCTCTTCTGCCTCACCTCTGTTCCCCCTGCTCATCTGTCCCACCAATATACCTCCATTCACATTTGCCCCACTGCTTTACCCCCCTGCATTTCAGCCCCAAAACTGAACCTCCTTCTCATCTGTCCCAACACTGTAACCCCCTTCTCATTTGGGCCAACACTAAACCCCCCTGCTCATCTGCTCCATCACTGTACCCCCCTTCTCTTCTGTCCCACTGCTGAAGCCCCTTCTCATCTCTTCCAACACTGTACCTCCCTGGACATCTGCCCCACTGCTGTACCATCCTGCTAATCTGCTCCACCACTGTGCCCTCTTCTCATCTATGATATGTGTGATATGCAGAGTGGTGAAAGGAAGCAGAGATGAGACACATCTACCTGTCCTGGCACACTCATCCTGTTGATCTAACTCTTGCATCCAGTCCACGTGGATGTATGGGATGTATGTGATGTATGGGATGTATGTGATGTCACATACAAGTATCTGAAATGGATGGGCAATGATGAGCTCAGGTCAGGGGCATTTTCTGAAAGCAGTGGGCCTGTGTGCAGGATCATAAGTTGCGCCCCTGCAGCTAAGAAAAAGTGTGGCACTCTGCGTCGCAGCAAAAGTTGGGTGCGATTTTCATTGCACTGAATACTGGCAGCTGTGGCTTAAAGGGACACAGAGTGCTGGGGTTCAGTAGTAAGTGATGAAAAGGTTCAGGAATAATTTCAACAAAGTTCCCAGAAGCTCAAAAGTAATTCCACAAACTGTCACCTAATTGTGGTTTTCTCAATCACAGTGAAATCCCTTCTTTCTGAGATTGGTAGTGGCAACCAAGCGAGCAATTTTCCTCCAGATGGTGGACGGGGCTAGCAGGACTGTGATTGGCTTTAACAGTGGCCAATGACAGTCCTCCTCCTCTTGGAAACAGGGACCACCCCCCCCCCCCCCCCCAGCAGAACTGCACCCAATCTCTTCCCTATCACAAAAGCTGACAATCGCAGCTACAGCAAAGTTAGAGAACCAAACGTTTCCCATCTTTTACAATGTGTGGGGGCACAGTGCCTCTCCCTCGGTGCAGGTGCGGAGTGGGGAATTCTGAAATTGGAATTCATTAGTGTCTCACTGACACTTTCCTGCACTGCTCTGCTGATAGGGAGGGAGTCGAGTGCCAGAAAAAGAGGCTTTGAGTGTCGATTGCGGCACTAGTGCCGGAGGTTGCCTACCCCTAAACTAGACTGTCTATCAGTTTCCAAAGTTATGTAATATATGGGCTGATCGTATAAATTAATCAAAATATTGCAGTGTTTTTTGTACATAAGGGAGATAAATGTTTGTCCACAATAACACACAGTTTTCATTTACACCTAAAAAGCCCCCTTAGGCTGCTTTCACACTGGGGCGGTGCGGGGCGGCGACGGTAAAGCAGCACTATATTTAGCGCTGCTTTACCATCGTTTTACCCGCGGTATGCGGCCGCTAGCGGGGTGGTTTTAACCCCCGCTAGCGGCCGCAAAAGGGTTAAAAACCTCTGCAAAGCGCCGCTGCAGTGGCGGTTTGCGGGCGGTATCCCCGCTGTTTCCCATTGATTTCAATGGGAAGGAGCGGTATAGGAGCGGTAAATACACTGCTCCTTCACCGCTCCAAAGATGCTGCTAGCAGGACTTTTGTTGCGCTCCTGCTAGCGCACCGCTCCAGTGTGAAAGCCCTCCGGCTTTCACACTGGAGTGAATGGGGCCGGTTTTTTCAGGTGGTGTACAGGCGCTATTTTTAGCGCTGTACCGCCTGAAAACCGCCCCAGTGTGAAAGCAGCCTTACTTTATGAACGTGCAGTGTTGGATAATCTTTGGTGGTAAACTTCTTTACAGTTAGAAATAAACATGTAAAATTACAGCACATGTCTCCTTTATTTTGCAGAAGACTGCATTTTCCTACTAGCAAGTCAATCATTATGATAGAATGCAATTGTAAATCTATTTCTCAGGGCAAATTTTATCAAGCAAAACACTGCATAGTGGTACATTAAAAGCGCCAAATTATATATAAAACAAAGCAGTACAATAATTCACACTAATGCCACGTACAAACGATTGGAATTCTTGTCGGAAAAGCCTTAGATGTTTTTTCCGAGGAAATTCAGACAGAATTCAGCTCAAGCTTGTGTTGCCTACACACGGTCACACCAAATTCTGACCATCAAGAACGCAGTGACGTACAACACTATGACGAGCCTCAAAAATGAAGTTCAATGCTTCCGAGCATGCGTCAAATTGTTTCCGAGCATGCGTCGGAATTTTGCGTGTTGGAAATGCCATAGACGATCGGAATTTCTGATAGAAACTTTTTCCGTCAGAAAAATTGAGAACATGCTCTCAATCTTTTGCTGGCCGAAATTCTGCCAGTAAAAGTCCAATGGAGCCTACACACGGACGCATCTTCCAACCAAAAGCTCACATCGGTCTTTTGCTGGCCGAATTTCCACGACATAAGAATACTATTTGTGTTTGGATTTAGTTTGCTTATTATTGTATAGCCTATTGAGGCATCCGCTCCGCCCAGTGGCACATGAGCAATTTATATGTATTACTGTATGGAAATTATACTTACAACTATGTTGGTGTTTGTGGAAATGTTTCATTGTCATAGCTACTGTATATCCACATGATAGAAAATATCATTGCATTCAATAAATAGGCCAATTCACTTTTTTTGGGGGGGAGGGGGGGGGGGGGGGGGTTCCAAGCCTCTTTTCTCTTTTATACTCATTTGTGACATGACGCTACTTGTACATCGAGACATGGCTTGTATATCAAGTAAAAATGTATTTAAAAATGTTGCTTGTCTTGCAAAATGCTCTGAAACCAAGTTACTCTCAAACCAAGGTTTTACTCTATATGGATTTTATAAGAATGGTTAATACATAAATAGCTTTTCAGTATATCAAATGCATTATATATATTTATATAAAAAACTTAAGTTATGTATAATAAATCCAAAGTTTTAAAGTGATTTCTAAAGGTTAGAAATACTACTATTTCCTATCTTCAGGATTTACTTTGAAACCTTAATTGTATACCTTCTTTGGATGCTTATTTTATACCCCTTATGAAGGGATGGCCCTTCGATCCCCTGAAATTAGCTTGTCTATTTTATCAAACGCAATGATATATACGATTAATTTGTACACTTCTTTAGCTGCTCTCTTTCGTATCCTTCTACCACTTTATTATTAGAACCTGTACATTAGTGGCACCATTTCCCCAACCATCACTTAAATAAAATAAAGAGAACCGGTGATACTCATTTTTATTATACAACATAGTTTATAATTGTACACATCAATAGAAAAGATCATCATAGCAATGGGAAACATTTTAAAATTTCCAAAACATAAACACCTACAACTACAGTAAACGGTGTCAGGACTCCATACTGTAAAAGCTATTTTAATATATATATATATATATATATATATATATATATATATATATATATATATATATAGGTTGTTTGTACACCTACCAATAATGTACGTTATCAACCTGTATAATCACTGAGGTACTGGTGGTAAATGCCGTGTAAAAGACAACTAATTCATTTGTAGATTTCAGTCATAATTAAGCATTTTTGTAAACATGTATTTAGAAGTCAAAAATCAGTGTAATCGATAGTTGCAAGGAAAACAGATGTAAGCCTAAAGAAATTTGCTACACATGTATTTTCAGAAGATAAATAGTTAAAAACTATAAACAAACTATAAACTATCTTAGTAATAGTTACCTAAAGCTGTATGGTTAAATCCTTGGTTATATGATAAATTGATAGATTGGTTCAGCTTGAATAGACTTGGGCTCCTCATTATAGTTTTACTAATTTTGCAATGGTGATCACATTGTTAATCTCTCTAATTGTATCATGTATTTAATATTCATTTTCTATCTTGAATTTGTTGCAAGGGTTGTGGTTTGATAAAATTATGATGCATAACTTATTTTATGGGTTTATTTTATTACCTTTTCCTGTTTAAAGTTTTAAACTATGCTGTCTTGTTTTTATAGTCAAAAACTAGAATTTGTATCAACATGGCATGTTTGTTTGATTATGTTTTTTGATTCTGTTACTGGAAAACTGAATAAACAGATATTGTGAACAAAAGATTTCTAAATCTGAAACAATATTGTCTGGATGGGTGAGTAAGTGAGTGGATGCATGTTATAGCGGAAAATAATGAAAAAGTCACATACATTTGCTGCCTTGCTTGCAGTTCCACTAGCTGAATAGGGTTGATTTGCTAAAGTAGTAACAACTGTTCGTATAGCAGATTGAATGTTCACTGAGCTTTTTTCCTTTGTTCCCTCAGGCTGGGTTCACACTTATACCATATGCGGCTCGCAGCAGGTCCGGTGCATCCCTGTTTTTCGTTTCAGGGAGGAATCAGGCCCGTTTTTTTGCCTGAATTCGGACCTACTACGGAGCCAAATTGCACAGGACCTCTATGCAATTTGCTCTGCAGCGGTCACAATCTCCTGTCATGCAAATTGGATGCAGTGAAACCCACATCCAATTCACACTAGCGTGGATCCAGCCTAAAACACAATTGACCATTTAAAGTGAACACAGTGGGGTTGATTTTTCTAGAGTGCAAAGCCTGGTGTAGCTGTGCATGGTAGCCAATCAGCTTCTAACTTCAGCTTGTTTAATTACGCTTTGACGAAAAAAACCTGGGAGCTGATTGGTTTCTATGCAGAACTGTACCAGATTTTGCGCTCTTCAGTTTTAGCAAATTAACAGCTCTGTTTACTTATCATTCACAGCAAAGACAACATACTCTTTTCATAATGAACAATCTATATTCTTAGTAAATAAATGCTAGTTAGCTAAGGACCCATCACTGAAAGGGTGGAACTTGTGGCACAAAACAAGGATGGGGGATGTATGCATATTCCCTTCTATTAAAATGATTGTGGAACAATAAGGTTAGCTATATTATTTTTTTAACAAAACATGTAAATTATTTCACACATAACAAAACCAAGACTTTTAAAATTATTTTTTACTTGCCATGCTTTGGATAATATTCCTTTATCTACATATGTTTAAAATTGCCTGTATATGATGTACAATAATTTTCCTTACTAATTAAAACATGAAACACGTTGAATTTGATTTTACTTACTAAGTCAGCTCCCTTTCACAAATTATATTTTTGATGTGCTCTGAACTAATATGCATTATTAGTGCTAAAGTTATTCTAAAATTATTCCCAGCCACTGCCAGCTAGTAATATTTTTACACATCTCTGATATTCAAACTAGTATGAATCATTATCTGCTCCTCTAACTTGTCCTGTAAGTGTAAGGTAATATAAGACAATTCCTACCTGATGTCCGGAGAGACAACCTGCTCCTGTGTGCCAGACTATCACCACAGTAATGAACTAATCTTTCCTAAGGTTTGCTAGAGGTGTAAAAGTGGGGAGTGTCTGATCAGATTATGTGAAGGAGCAGGGACTAGACAATCACATGTGATCTTAAAGCACAAAGCTGCTCACTTTAAATCTCCTTAGGTGTCCATTGTAGATATAGGGAAGGAGAAGGTCAGTACATTTAACCATCTCTGGTATCAGCTGCCAATGTCAAAATGACATGTTCCAACAGTCCTCTGTGACAGTAATGCTTTCCTTTCCTGAAATCTTTGCTATGTAAAGGCTGTCAGAATGCATAAGAGTAACTATATTTCTATTCCTTCATGAGTTGTTCATGTTGTCATAAGCAATATATCACATTTTTAGCCCATTTTTTCTGATGAATTTTACTACATAGACATTGCAATAAATTTATTTGCCACATGCTCATACACACACAAATACAATATATATATATTTTTCTTTTGTATGCATGTGTAGAGGTGACACTTTTACAAGGTGTCCGCTATATGTGAAAATAGTTTTTTCCTCAGAACTGTAGTGGGGTTCTGAGGGTTAATTGTACAGGTTAACTTTGGCATCAGTTTGGCTGTGCTGTACTAGGGTTCTGCCTGGTCATGGGTACAGTGAGGTACACATGACAGGCCCAGAACCAGACCAGGTTGGACGTTTTGAGTACCAGTTTTCCCCGGAGCCAATTAGTGGGTGCGTCTGGCCTCGCTGTGTAGTCTGGGGAAGGGTACTTAAGGTGCTGAAGTCACGTGTTCGGCCGTAGCTGTCTGTTCCTGAATCTGGACCGGGGTAGCCCTGCGAGGGGTCCCGGGCCCAGGAGCGTTTGCCGTCCCGCAACATGGTCAGTTTGACTAGCCCCACAGACCCGCATGGTCTGAGGCAAGGATCCATCTGTTCCCGAGTCTCGGAACCGGCTGGTCCAAGGCACAGTAACTGAGGGAGGATTCAAGGTGTCCGGGTGTGCTCTCAATCCGACACTTCGGAGGAGGGCCAATAAGCTGACATCTCAAGAAGAGCCTGGTTTCTGGGTTGTTATGGACACTAACGGATCCACAGTTTCGCACTACCAAGGAGACAGAGAAAGTTCCAGGTACTGAGAAAAGGTTCCTATTCACTTTCGGTTGAAAGTTTATTCTGTGTAAGAGACTTTACAAGTTTCCGGATCAAAGTGTTGACTGCCATAATCTCTGGCTAGAGATTTGTTCAGCTTTGAAGTGGCTACTCTCTGGGTTTTTGCTAGAGACATTTAAATTGTCAGCAGTTCAAGGTGCCTGAGTTTCTTCACCCTTGCCCTCTGTTCCCATTCGAGACCATGTTTGTTGGATGTTACCCCTGCAAATAAAAACCTTCTAAAAGGACTTTTATGGTGTCAGCATCCATAGTTGTTGGGTACTAACTCTGGGAACCCCTGGACATGGATTAACAAGCCAAGCGGAGGTAACTGGTAAGCCCAACAGTCAAGGCCGCCCCATAGAGGGTTATGGCCGCTACACATGCATTAGGTAAAACCCAACTGCACAATGAGATTTGAGCTAGTGAAATACAATTAAAAAAGTAATCAAGTGAAAAAATTATCAGCTGCTGCATAATACGCTCCTTTACCTATCTTGAATTGACATGCAAACATATCATATGTTGTTATTCTATTACTCCGATAAGGCAGTAGACTGCATATTAAATACAGTGTTCTTCAGTCTGCATCATTAGTTTCAGCAAGTAACAAAAATAGCACTCTTGCAAGCATGCAATTTCTCAGTCAATTTACTAACTGCTTTTGTCATCTGGGGACCACAAATAGCAGAACGTGAAATTGTACAGCTTTTTGAAACAGTTTTTATGCATAATTATTGTTGACTTAGAAGATTTCTAGCAATGCACTACGGTATGGAATAACCCGTGGAACTGTAAACTTGAAAGAGAAGTATGGGGTTTGGCTTTTTTTCTGAATCATACTACTGCACTCACTGGAGTCCTGGGCTGTGGAGGGGGCAGGAGAGGTCAGCTCAGGCTCTCAGAAGCTCGTTGAGAGGCTGAGCCGGATGCCAGTCCAGGCATGTGAGCACATCCCGACTTCTTTGTCGTGATCTTGTCCGAGCCAGGACCGGTTCTCTGATTTTTTCAGTTTTTTATCTGAATACAGATCACAAGAGTGCATAACGAACTGCACTCCTGTGATCCACAGGAGAAGTACAGCCAAACAAAGAGAGACTGTAACACCACTTCAGGTGATACAATAGCTGTACTGAAAATCTGGTGCTGGTCCAATCCGTGAACTGAAAGACTGTCAAAGTATGTGCAAAAAGATATGCACTCCAATCTTAGGAAGTATAAATGCTTTAATCATAAAAATCCATGCATAACATCACTAGGCCACGATACAACAGGACTGTAGCAGCAAGGTTAACATGTTTCATGAACCAAATCGCTTAATCATAACCTCAGAAGCACATGTGTAGTTAACTCTTAAATGCCTAAATAACAGGGGGCTTTCACACTGGAGCAGTGCGCTGGCAGGGCATCAGAAAAAGTCCTGCTAGCAGCTTCTTTGGAGCGGTGAAATCAATGCGGCAGCGCTGCGATACCGCCGGCAAAACGCCGCTCCAGAGGCATTTTGCGGGTGGATTTAATCCCTTTTCGGCCGCTAGCTGGGGGGTTAAAACCAAATAGTGCCACTAAAATGATGGTAAAGCGGCACTAAAAAATAGTGCCGCTTTACCGCTGACGCCTGGCTCGGTGTGAAAGGGGTCTAAGATAAAACAAAAAAGGATAAATATCTACATATAGTAAATAAAATACAAAATGAGATTATAAAACTAAAGAATGTAGCAACATTCAAAAAAGTTTATCCTACAGAGCTAAACACTGGTGGTGACAACAAAAAAAAGAGAAATCCAGAGATATTCCTGTATAGGTGTCCCCCACCCCAACCATACTAACAAATGCAAAGAAAGACAACCAACCGTTGTATCAAACGATACATATGTGCATAATATATGAGTATCAAATAATGATAGATCATGAACAAATAATGAAAAATAGAAACCTATTGCTATCAGCCTTGAGCCGCGTACACACGATTGGATTTTCCAATGGGAAATGTGTGATGACAGGCTGTTGGCGGAAAGTCTGACCGTGTGTATGCTCCATCCATTGTTGTCGGATTTTCTGAGCGTGTGTACACAAAAAGTCCAAAGTACAAACACGCATGCTTGGAAGTAAGACGAGTCAGAAGCGGTCGGTCTTGTAAACTTGCGCTCGTAATGGAGAATTAACATTCGTGACGTGGCAAATTATGAAATCTCAAAATTCAGCGCAGATTGTCTTCTTCTTTATTTAATGGGATACTAATGAAGCTGTTTTGCTGGTGATACTGATCGAGTTATGGCAAACATATTTTAAAAGGCTTTTATTATGGTTAAGGCTATATTATTATGCTTTTTTTGGGCAAGTTACCACAACACCATTATCCCGTAGTTTTTAAGATCAAAGATACAACTATGTTGGTGTTCCTTGTCAATTTTACTTTCTATTTTTTAAAATGTAACTGCCTACTCTCAAACTGTCATTTGAAGTTAAACACATAGCCAAGTATTATTCTACACAATTGTTTTTATTGTGCATTAAAAAAAGCGCAAACTGAAAAGCGCAAACTGAAAAGCGCTAAATGAAAAGCGCAAAATAAAAAGCACAAATCAACACTCACCAAACTTCTACTAACACGAAATTAGCAGAAGGAGCCCAAAGGGTTAGCGCTAAAGAGCTGAAAAACCACGTAGTACGTCACTACGTTCGTGTTTGTTAGCTGACAATTCCTTATCGTTTGTATGCAGGAAAAAATCCAGGCACACGCCTTTGGACAAAAGTCTGAGGTTTTGTCTGCAGAAAATCTGATCGTGTGTATGAGGCTTTAGACATTAACAAATGACTATCACCGCTATAACCCAAAAACATATGTACAGTACTTCTAATATTACAAAATCTTTGGCTGTGCTTCTCCTTTTATCCATTTACACTCCCATTCTCAACTGCTGCATACTTATATAGCAGCTTAGGTTGAAAAAAGACACATTTACCAAAATCAAATCTGTCATATACACTAGAAGTTTAGGTCCTCAGGAAGACAAAACAAACCCTTCACAGAGTTGGACAGTTTTTCCCTATTAAGGTTAAAATGCCTATTAAACCCCACAATGGCATTCAGATTGATTTCTTGAATCATTGTATTTTGTAATACTATAACAAACTGTGTATACAATAGTTGTGGGAAACCATAGTCATACAGTCATAGTCTTTGTTGTAGGAAAGTCCCTTCTTAAATTTTAATTTTGAATTAGTTTATTTGCCTATTGAAAATGATAAACCCAAACAGAGACTCCTACTGAACATGACTTCTGGAAAATTTGTGCTAATCAGTGTACTCTGGCAGTGGAAAAGTCCCACTATCAGAATACAATAATGCAGTAGGGAGGATTTCATCAAATGTGTGGATGGGGCAATCTGTTCAGTTTTTTATTTACCAGCCCGCTGAGTGGAGTTAATTATGTATAGACACTTCCTGTCTCTGGATTGCTGGACTGGAAACCCTACAAGGAGAAAGTAAGATAGAGAGTCATGTCCTACTAGGGAATAGGGATGAACCCGATGTTCGAGATGAATGTAAGTGACTCGAACATCGGGTGTTTGCCTGTTCGCGAACAATAGGTGAACAATATTGGGTGTTTGCGGCAAATTCGAAAGCTGTTAAAGTCTATGGGCCACTAACATGAAAAATCAAAAGTGCTAATTTTAAAGGCTTATATGCAAGTTATTGTCATAAAAAGTTTTTGGGGACCTGGGTCCTGCCCCAGGGGACATGTTTCAATGCAAATTTTTTTTTAAAAACTGTTTTTTTTTCGGGAGCAGTGATTTTTTTAATGCTTAAAGTGAAACAATAAAAATTAAATATTCCTTTAAATATCATGCCTGGGGGGTGGCTATAGTATGCCTGAAAAGTGGCAAATTTTCCCATGTTTAGAACAGTACCACAATTACCAAATTACATTTCTAAGGAAAAATTGTCATTTAAAACTGATTGCGGCTGTAATGAATTGAAAAAAAGAGCATGAGGTCCCCCCAGTCCATTACCAGGCCCTTTGGGTTTGGTATGAATATTAAGGGGAACTCCGAATCAAACGAACACGCTTCAGCCGACGGAAGGCGCGTCTTTGCAGCTTTTTTTTTTATCGGGGGGCGTGAACTTACTTCGTGGGACATTTTTATTTTTTTATTTTTTTAATAAAGCACCTTTCCCAAGCTGTGTCTTGTCTTTTTTACCATTATGACACTTTTTTTGTGAAATGGTAAGGGTACATTTGTACCCCGTTACTAATTCACACAGGGGGGAGGCTGGGATCTGGGGGTCCCCTTGTTAAAGGGGGCTTCCATATTTCGATAAGCCCCCTGCCAGCAGACCCCCACAACCACTGGGCAAAGGTTGTGGGGATGAGGCCCTTGTCCCTATCAACATGGGGACAAGGTGCTTTGGAGGGCTACCCCATAGCACCCTCCCTATGTTGAGGGCACTCTCTCGTCCCCCCTCTTTTCCTGCGGCCTGCCAGGTTGTGTGCTCAGATAAAAGTCTGGTATGGATTTGGGGTGAGCCCTACGCCATTTTTTTTACATTTTGGCGCAGGGTTCCCCTTAAAATCCATACCAGACCTGACATTACTGTATCAATTTATTTTGCATCCCTTTTGTCCCTAGTGGTATGTCCAGTGCCCTGCATGCAGTTTTATATTATAAATACTGTTCTTTCTGCCTGTCCATAGCAATCAAAACCGTCCCTTTACATCAAAAGTGGTTTTAGCTAGAAAACAGTGATAATAAATTTGAAGCACTTGCAGAATTGAGTGATAGTGATTTGTGGGGAAATCCGTCATCAAACACTGAAAGTAATGGCAGTGACAATTCTGCAACTGAGCAAATTTCTGTGTTTTTGATTTGATTATATTATTGAATAATTTTTATTATTATTATATTATTATTTGTTATAATTATTTATAGTTAATCATATTATAATTTATGATTTCGTGTTTCAAACTTGATTATACCTGGGATGTCTACTAGACTCTTGTTTGGACAGATTTAAGTGAGTTATTCCTAAGAATTACAGGCCTACAATATAAAACGCTAAATTTTCATGCAAAATAATTGTACCGATTTCAGCATCAAAAATCTGAAATAATCATACCGCCAGGGAGGTTAATTTCCACGCAAGTTCCCCTTAATATTCATACCAGACCCAAAGAGCCTGGCAATGGATGGGGGGGATCCCATGCTCTTTTTTTCAATTATCTTATCTATATTGCCGAGACCCAACAATTCTTTACAGCCGCGATCAGTTTTAAATGACAATTTTTCCTTTAGAAATGTAATTTTGCTGTGGTACTGTTCTAAACACGGGCAAAATGCGCCACTTTACAGGCATACGATAGACACCCCCCAGGCACAATTTTTAAAGGAATATTTAATTTTTATTGCTTCACTTTAAAGAAGATGTAAACCCTGATGGGTTTTACCTCCTCTTTGTTTCCCTGCAAAGGTAAAGCATAATGGGCATTATGGGCTGCAAACTCCGGCGCTGTAACTGGCCGGAGTCGCGCGTCGGCGCCACCAGTCACGGCATGACCCGAGCTAGAAAGGGCACAGTGTGCCCTTTCTAACTCCGGCACATGCGCAGATGAAATCGCCCTATGGCAATTTGCAAATATCTCCTAGACCGCGTAGGTCTAGGAGATATTTCAAGCACCTACAGGTAAGCCTTAATCTAGGCTTATCTGTAGGTTAAAGTGGTCTGTAAGGGTTTACAACCACTTTAAGCATTAAAAAAAATCACTGCTCCTTAAAAAACGGGCATTTAAAAAAAAAAAAATTGCATTGATACATGTCTCCTGAGGCAGGACCCAGGTCCCTAAATACTTTTTATGACAATAACTTGCATATAAGCCTTTAAAATTAGCACTTTTGATTATCCATGTTCATGTCCCATAGACTTTAACGGTGTTCGTGTGTTCTGCCAAATGTTTTGCCTGTTTGCATGTTTTGCTGCGAATCGAACAGGAGGGTGTTTGGCTCATCCCTACTAGGGAAGAGCTGCTACTAATCCAGACCAGAAACAGGGATTATTAGGTAGGTGTTTCTATGTGTAGGACGTAGGGGAGGGGCCTGACAGCGGCGTCTGTGAGAGGAGATGGAGGATGTCTCGGGTTACCAGCTGGAGCGGATCGTGGTGAGAGCACGCTAGGCTCCGAGGGATGCTCTCTCTCTCTCTCTCTCCCCTGACCTTGCAGGCAGCTCTGGTAGCAGCTCCACACCCGGAAGGCGGAATGGAGCTAGTTGCAGTCTGAGCGTCTATTACAGACGAAGCCGCCTGTGTCATCGGACCCCCCCGCCCCTTCCCCCCTCGCTTCGCTCCTTGTCTCCCTTCACTCCTTATCTGCCCTCCTCAGCTAAATGTGTTTTTCTTTTTTTTGTCCTTTATCCCTTGTGAGATACATGCAAATGTCTGTGCTGGGAGGAGAAGTGTGGGAGAGAGCAGAGGCACCTTGAGCGCCGTACAACGGCAAGTGAACGGCAGGAAGGAAAACAATCTGTTCAACTAAGAGACAGAGGAAGGTACTCCCCCCACCCCTCACCTCAGGTAAAGCAAGTACGGACTGTGTTATAGTGTTGCAGTATGGTATAACAAGCTGATAAAGTCCCAAAGGTCCGGGAAGGTTTGGGGGACACTTTTTCATTAAAAAATCAGTATATAGCTCTGCTCTAAGAGAAACTGAAAACCATTAACCATTAACGGATTTCCTGTGCTGTTATTGATAAGTCTGTGGTCCTGAATTCATCTTTATTGTACTGGTCGCCTATGCAGTGGTTCCTATAGAACAAATAGACTTATTACCTATTCTGGAAAAAAGAAAAAAGAAAAGGAAAGACCTATGTGTGCTAGGAACCCTGTAAACGCTTTGTAGAACTGTGTGTTTAAGGATTGCTGGAGAAGGAGGCAAGGGTTTTGTTTTTTGTCTTTTCAACCAGGAAGGCTACTCCAATTTCTGACCTTCAATTGAGAGTGGGGTTGCAGAGGCCACAGAGGCAATAGACACTATCAGATACTATATTTACAGGACTGTGGGGAAAAAAAAAAAAAAAAAAAAAAAAGTGAGATAAGGTCCCTATGCGGCCTTTAATAACCAGACAAAGGTTTCATGTAGAGGATAAATAAACAGCTCCGCTCTTCATCACAGTAGACAATTCAACGATAGTAGGAACATCATGCTATTCATGGAATTTCTGTGTTCTGTTTGAAGTGTTCGGGCAACTTTGACTCGCAGTAGGGGGAAAAAAGAAAGGAAAAAACAGGGGGCTATGTAGAGGTCTCGGTTAACATATTGAATACCTTGATACTTTGATAACGGTCGGAAATGTCTTCTCTAGTATTACAGTGTGTTCTCCAACCCTAATTTGGAGGTTTATCCTTTCAATTGCCCTAGGACTGAGAGGGGGGTTACATAAGCAGCGAATGGTAACCCACTTTTTAGGGTGCAATTTATTTATCTACTTAGTTATTTTCCCTTTTCGGTTCCTCGCTGTGCTACTCACTCCTGACATTTTGCTAACTATTAGTTCATGGACTTGGCGTATAACACCAAGGATTAGTCGCATCGCCTCCCATGTGGAGGGAATTACCTCGTTCAGTCGGGGAAGAGGCGGAAGAGGCTTGAAAAGGAGGAACGTATCAACCAAACCAGTGCACGATTAAGGCAGGAAGTTCCGCTGAGACGACTCTACACTGATAGACCATCTGTGAATATCACCTCTAGACTACACAAGGGGGAGGGGGGAACGCGGAGAGCAAGAGCTAGAGCGATTTCTTTAAACCCAATTAAGGGCTAACTCAGTACGCAGCACGTAAAGGTCATCCCCCAAACCCCCCATAAAAGAGTGCTGCTTTTCCAAAAAACGTAAAAGCTGGATAAGGAGAGGTGAAAGAGGAAAGTAGAAAAGAAAGAAAAAAGGATCACCCTGGGGAGAAAGAAGCTCACAGAGGGGAAAATGAAGGGAAGGACACAAAAAACAAATGAACCTAAAAACCCAAAAGAAAGTTTAAATTCAAGCACGATCCAAAAATATCTAAAAGAAGCCAGTCTAAAAAGTCCTGGAATAGAAAAAAAACAGGGGGCAAAAGAAAAAAGGAAGGAACCTACAATAACAACATCATTAATAGAAGATCAGGGCACTTACTCCAGAGAGGAAATGGATACCGAGATTGATCCTAACATCAGTAGAATGGAAGTTCAGAGGAACATTGCCCAAATCCCTACTAAGGACGAGATGTTAGAAATGTTTGTGAAGTTGGAAAACTCAATACAAATAGAAATATCAAACGTAAGGACGGATATGGGCCACTTGTTAAGGCGAGTAGAGGAGGCAGAGGAACTAACAGAAAAACAAGCGCAGGAAATCTTAGAACTAAAAGTACAAGTGAAGAAAATGCATACAGAACATAGAGATATACTGTACAAAATGGAAGAACAAGAAAATCAAAGCCGTCGTCAAAACTTGAGGATCAGAGCAATCCCAGAACAACAGGGAGAAGATCTGACAGTCAAAATGAAAAAAATATTTAATCCGCTACTGGACAGAGGCGAAAATGATGATTTGAAGATTGACCGCGTTCATAGGGTGCGCAAACCTCCAGGCCTTAGGGAAGATATTTCACGCGATGTAATTATTAAATTTCATCTGTACGAAGACAAAGCAAATATCTGGAGCAAACTTAGAGGTAGTCCTCCCCTACAATTTGACGGATCCGCCCTTCAGGTCTTTTCAGACCTCTCTGCAGGAACGTTGGCCCGGAGAAGGCAATTGAAACCCTTATTAGAGCAACTGAGATTGGCCAATATAAAGTACAGTTGGGGCTTTCCAGCAGCGCTACTAGTCCTAAGAGATGGAAGGACAATAAGACTTAAATTTATAGAGGAGCTTGAAGATTTTTGCCACAAATTAGATATCCCGGTCCCAGACATTCCTAGAGGATGATGGGAGTGGAGGGGGTTCGATGGGGGGTGATGCGGGGGGTGGGGGGGCGGGGGGTTGGGGGTTTAGGAAAAATTAAGTGATAAATAGAACAGCGGCCTGTATGGGGACGGGGGCACTCGAAGAAAGTTCACTCCCATCCCTGTCTGCACTTCTTTTCAGGTGCAGATAGGGATGGGACTGTTACAGAGAGCCACACTCTTGGACACATGGTTCAGTGGTTGGGCAAAGATTGGGTGTCCACCTATAGAGCCAAGGCCGGGAGATGGCCAGGGAAGGGGGGAGGGTGGGAGGGGGGGGAGGAGGGAGGGGGGGAATATAGGGGAAAGGGAGGGAAAGGACCCACCTTGCAAAAAAGACCCACCATGAAAATTCAAAGGAGTTTAAATAGAATAAGGCCGGAACTAGGAAAAAAGCGGAGCATTTTACGGAGAGGATTTAGATGACAGAGGTAAATTTGGTAACCTATAATGTAAAGGGTTTGAATTCCTTACTAAAGAGGTCCAAATTAATAAAAGAACTAAAGGAGCTTAGAGCAGATGTGGTGTTTCTTCAAGAAACCCATTTATCCCTGGAAACAAACATTAAATTGAACTCTGAAAATTACCAGACGTGGTACTCTGCGGATTCTCCTATAAGCAGGGCAAAGGGGGTAGCAATTGGTTTTGAGAAACAAATCAGGTTCACATTGATCGATAGGATAACAGACCCCGATGGGCGTTTTTTGTTTTTAAAGGGTAAAGTAGGCGATAGGACTCTGACCTTAGCAAACGTATATTGCCCTAATAAAAATCCTATAGGTTTTCTGATACAGATTCTAAATAGGCTCGCTAAATTTAAGATGGGGGAGGTTATTTTGGCCGGGGACTTTAATTTCTGTTTTGACCCAGAGCAGGATTGTACGTCCCGGGCACAGGGGACAGGTAAGGGTTTACTAAGAAAGTTCAAATGTAAGATGAAACAATGTCAACTGATTGACGTGTGGAGGGTACAACATGAGAAAATACGAGATTATACTTTCTTCTCCCCTGTGCACGGGACGTATTCGAGACTGGATTATATAGTAATGGAACATAGAACGTTGGACCAAGTGAAGTCCACACAGATAGGAATCTCTACACTGTCAGATCATTCCCCGGTGTCGATGAGGATTGAGATGCCCGGGATACAAAGGCAACCGTCTAGCTGGAGATTAGATGAAAATCTCCTGCAGGATGGAAAAACGGTGGAACAGATTCAGAAGGAAATTGAATTTTTTTTCAGTATCAATGAAACAGAGGGAATCTCTAGTGCCACCCTATGGGAGGCGCACAAAGTGTTTATTCGGGGTGTTCTCATTTCCATCGGCGTCGGGAAAAAGAGGGAAAAAAAAAGACAAATGCAGACGGTAATTAACGAGATTCAAAGACTAGAACAAGAACACGAGAGACAAAATGGGCAAAAGCAGGAAGTCTTTCATTTACTGGTTAAAAAGAGAGACAAACTCAAAGATTTGACAGAACAGGAAATAAATAGGACACTCAGTAAAAGGATGAGGGAGAGATATCGCTGGGACAACAAGACAAGTAAATATTTAGCAGGAAAGTTAAAAAAGCAGAAAGCATTAAATTACATTGAAAAAATACAAAATAAGAGGGGGGGGGGGGGGGGGGGGGGATGGTGCACACAACAAGGGAGATAGCCGAAGTGTTTAAAAATTATTATGAAGCTCTATATTCGGTAGGCCAGAAAGAACCACAGGATAGTAAGAGGTCAGAGAAAATGAAAGTGTTCCTTGATAAAAGTACACTGCCCCGCTTGTCAGAAGAGGAAAGGTCTTACATAGATAGTCCTATCACTGAAGAGGAAATATACAAAGCCCTGAAAGACACGGAGCTAGGCAAAAGTCCAGGCCCAGATGGCTTTACCGCTATCTACTTTAAAAAATTTAGCAAAATCCTAGTACCCAGGCTGACTAAGTACATGAACGGTCTTGGGACAGAATTTAAGATGGGAGCGGAGGCCCTACAGGCCTCAATAATGTTAATTCTGAAAGAGGGTAAAGACAGCACACTCTGTTCAAGTTACAGGCCTATAGCACTCCTGAATGCTGATACTAAATTATACGCTAAGGTGTTAGCAACCAGGCTGAAGGAGAGGTTGACCGACCTGGTCCATCCGGACCAGGTCGGATTAATCCCGGGAAGGGAGGGGAGAGACAATGGTGTGCGCTCTCTCCTCTTGCTTCGGGTGCTGGAGGAAGGTGGGTCCCCAGGTCTACTCCTGTCAATGGATGCCGAAAAAGCATTCGACAGGGTAGACTGGGGACTCATGGTTGGAGCCTTGGAGACTATGGGAATTGGCCCCAGGATGATCAAATGGATTGGGGTTCTTTACAATGAACCCCAGGCATTTGTAAAAGTTAATGGTATTCCTTCTTCAAAATTTACAATGAAAAACGGCACCAGACAGGGTTGCCCGCTATCTCCCTTGTTGTTCATACTTTCCCTTGAGCCCCTGCTATCCGCTATCCGAAAAAACCTGGATATTAAAGGGATTATGGTCGGGACAGATGAACATAAGCTAGCAGCGTTCGCGGACGACGTTCTGTTCTACATTACTAATCCAAGGATAACGATTCCGAGCTTACTAAAAAGGCTAAAAGAATATGGGGAGATTTCAAACTTAAAAATAAGTAAAAAAAAAAGTAAGTCCGAAATATTAAATACCAACATTAGTAAGCAGGAAGAAGCCAAATTGATAAAAGAATTTAACTTTCCCTGGAAAAAAGAGATCAAATATTTAGGAATCAAATTAGCACCCACAATCAAAGAAATATATAATATTAATTTTATCCCCTTACTAGACGAAATTAAAACTGAAATTAAAAAGCTCTCAGGAACTTCATTATCCTGGATTGGCAGGATCAATGCGACGAAGATGGTGCTGGCCCCAAAGATTCTTTATAAGCTACAGATGCTCCCCATGTCACTCCCACAAATATTTTTAAAAACATTGAAAAGGCTAATATTAAAATACATATGGAATAATCAAAAACCGAGAATAGCTTTCAATGTTTTAAGCAGGGGAAAGAAACAAGGGGGGTTAGCGGTGCCGGATTTTCAAAAATATCATAATGCGATTGTTCTTACTCGGGTGATTGAGTGGGCGAAAGAGGCCAATGAAAAAAGATGGGTTAGACTAGAAAAAGAAATGAGTGGCACACAGTTGGGAAGAATAATTTGGAACCCCCCACAATATAGAAATATGGGACTAGGTACACATGAAATTACACATACAGCGTTAAAAATTTGTGATCGGATTCACGCACTAAAAAAATGGACATATAATTCTCCACTAATTTATTTGAGTCAGAATGATTTTTTTACACCCGGGAAAAAAGAAGTGGGGGGAAATTGGATAAGAAAAGAAAATGCACAAATTAAGGATATAATTCACCAAGGTAAAATTAAAACGTTTCAAACACTGAGTAGGGACACTGGGTTAATGTAGGTAGATGTATGGCGGTTCCTCCAATTGAGTCACTTTATCGAAAAATTGCCTCATCCATTAAGAGAGAAAGAGGATTATAGACCATTAGAAAAGCTTTGTTTAAAGGCCCACTCAAGAAAGAACATAGGGCGAATTTACAAAATCCAGACGGGGGGTGACGGTTTGGAGGACCCGCCCTACATAAAAAAGTGGGAAAGAGAATTAGGAGCACGATGTAGTACACAGAAAGTGAAGACAATTTTAAAATTATTACACAGTTCAGTGGTGGACAATAGGTCGATAGAGACAAATTTCAAATGCCTCGCAAGGTGGTACATTACACCTGACATAATCAGTAGATATACTGTAGATCAATCCGCGGAGTGCTGGCGTGGGTGTAAACAATTGGGTAATGCCGCTCATATCTGGTGGGAGTGTCCCGTTATTAAAAAGTATTGGAATGAAGTCCGTCAGCTAATAAAGGAGATCATGGGGGTAGAAATAGCAGACGACCCATGGACATGTCTGTTCCATGGAACAGACCTCCCTGTCAAACAATACAAAAATACGTTAATTCCCATGGTTTTAAATGAAGCAAAAAATCTAATCCCAAAAAATTGGAGAGCAGCAGAGAGCCCGAGAATCAGGGATCTAATTTTCCAGATAAGCAAAATTCAAAACCTGGAGAATATAGATGAGAATGGGGAAGTGAGGGAATTGTGTGGTAAAGTGAGGGATAAATGGACAGCCTGGAAGGAATTTAAAAATACATGGAAATATGTAGAAGAGGTTACACGATAAATTAGCCTATAGAATAGACAGCAACAGAATAAGTAACAGTAACGGCCTATTCAAAACGATTGCAAGGTGGGGGGGGGGGGGGGGGGGAGGTAGTATATGTTTTGATTTATAAAAAAAAAAACCAAAAAAAAAAAGAAAATACCACAATGATGTGACTTAAAGAAAGAGACAGAAATGAACGTTAAGTTGAATAAAAGTCTCTTTAATGTTCGCTGAGGTGGAAAAAAAAAAAAAGCTAAGTTGATTCCGAGCATATGTGAAATTTTGTGCGTCGGAATTGTCTACACACGCTCGGAATTTCCAACAACAAGCTCCCATCGAACATTTGTTGTCAGAAATTCCGATCGTGTGTACGCTGCATTAGAGTTGCCCCAGCTGGTTACCTTAACCACTTGCCGACCGGCGCACGATGACCGGCGCACGACGAGTCCGATCGCGGTCCCCGCGGACTCGATCGCCGCGGGGACCCCCGCGATCGTCTCACGGGGCGGCTGAACGGGGAGATGCCGAGATAAACAGCATCTCCCCGTTCTGCCTAGCAACTAGTGACGCCGATCTCTGCTCCCTGTGATTGGAGCAGAGATCAGCATTCACTAGCTGACAGCCACGCCCCCCCCACAGTAAAAAACACACCCCTAGGCATACTTAACTCTTACACTGCCACCTAGTGGTTAACCCCTTCACTGCCAGTGTCATTTATACAGAAATCAATGCATTTAAATGCATTAATTGCTGTAAAAAATGACAATGGTCCCAAAAATGTGTCAAAAATGTCCGATGTGTCCGCCATAATGTCGCAGTCACAAAAAAATTCGCAGATCTCCGCCATTACTAATAAAAAAAAAAAATATTAATAAAAATGCTATAAAACTATCCCCTATCTTGTAAACGCTATAACTTCTGCGCAAACCGATCAATAATCGCATATTGCGATTTTTTTTTTACCAAAAATAAGTAGAAGAATACGTATCGGCCTAAACTGAGGAAAAAAAACGCTTTTTTATATATTTTTTGGGGATATTTAATATAGCAAAAAATAAAAAATAATGCATTTTTTTCAAAATTGTCGCTCTATTTTTGTTTATAGCGCAAAAAATAAAAACCGCAGGGGCGATCAAATACCACCAAAAGAAAGCTCTATTTGTGGGAAAAAAAAGGACGTCAATTTTGTTTGGGAGCCACGTCGCACGACCGCGCAATTGTCAGTTAAAGCGACGCAGTGCCGAATCGCAAAAAGGGGCCTGGTCCTTTGGCTGCAAATTGGTCCGGTCTGAAAGTGGTTAAAGTACAAAAAAAGCCCCTGGTATTATGCAGACATCAACTAATAGATTCAAGTGGAACTAAACTGTACTGTGCTATAGTACTGTTTTCATAAAATATGTATCTGTACTGTTATTCTATTTTAATCTATGTGTGAGTGCTAAAATTGCTAGTTTAGTCTTTATTTTATACTGCTTAACTTTATCAACTTCATACATGCACTCTCAAAGGAAGTAGCAAAGCAGCTTATATGAAGTCACAGTGATACTATTCAAGATCTGTTCTTTGCTGACTCAGTAATGGCATTTTAGTCTGATGCTTAGCCACACACTGATCCCTGCTGAGAAGAACAAGCTGGGTGAAAATCTTTTTTATTGAGGAAAGATGTTATAGTGTAGAGTTGGTTAGTGGCATCTTCACATTGTTTAGGAGTGTATAGTATTTAACTAATATAAAAAAATTGATTGAAATCCTTTCTGTTACTGTACATACTGGTACAGTAAAACCTTGGATTGCGAGTAACTTGGTCTGCGAGTGTTTTTCAAGACAAGTTAAATTATTTTCATAAATGTTAACTTGATAAACAAGTGAGGTCTTGCAATATGAGTAGTGTCGCGTCACGCCACAACTAAAAGAGTATAAAAGAGACGAGAGGTGGCTCTAAATGTTGCAATATGGTTACATTTAATAAAGGTACAACATTTAGGCTTGGTTCACACTACCGTGACTTGGGGCCCGACTTGTGAGACTCAAAGTCGCGTGACATGTGAAATCCCATTTTAGTCAATAAGAGCTATCTTAATTAGCATTACTGAAGTCACCCTGACTTTAGAAAAGATTCCTGTACTACTTCAAGGCGACTTCTATCTGACTTGTGCCCACAGACTTTAATGGAAGTTGCCTCGAAGTTGCCTTGAAGTCACATTGCTATAATCTTTTTATATGGACTATAGACTGAAGGACGATGCTTTGGATTACAAGCACGTTTCCGGAACAAATTATGCTCACAATCCAAGGTTTTCCTGTATTTTATTTACATCCACATACAGCTGTTCAATTAAACACAACTCTCCACTGCTGTTAGAGACCTGCTCAAGGTGCTATGGCTGCAAATGTCAGCATTGGGTATTGTGCTTGCAGAGGTCCACCTCTCTCTTTCATCCATGCGCATTAAAGAAGCAGCACAAACAATATCAGCATAAAACCACAATAGCCAGTCTCAGCTCCCTTCTGATTACATGTTAAAAAAGCACCATCTAATAAAACATATCATTTTTTATCTTTTGATCTTATAAGTGCCTTGTCAGGTCACCTGAGACCAGGCGACAGATGCACTCCATAGGAGTCGGAAGTGCACCGCTAAGGTAGTGGACCCTAGGACTGACTGCTGTGGGTAGTACCCAGGGAGGTTCAGGAAGCAGGTCTACAGGATCACTAACACAGATCCCAGTGGGAGCTAGAGCATAGATTCCCCAGGGTGCGGAGTCTAAGAGCCAGCAGGTATTCACCAGAGCCTCTAGTGGTGAGGATGGACTACGCTGCAGTCTGGCTCCAGGTCGCAGCCCCCAGGGTCTCACAGCTTACGCTCATGGTAGACTACAGGAGAACGAAGCAGTAGGCTGGAACAACAAAAACAGTAAAGGAATAAAGCAGAGGTCAGGACAACTAGCAGACAAGAACAACAGAGTACACGCCAAAGGTTCAGGGTCACAGGCAAACAGGGATAGTCTAGGACACGCCAAAAGGTCAGGGTCACGAGCAGACAGGAATAGTCGAGAACACGCCAAGGTCGGTAACAGAGACAAACGAAGAGCACACGGCAAGCAGGAAACAGGAAGCCAAACACACAATGAATACACAATGGTTGATCAGCACTGCTGGCTTTCAGTGCACAGGTTAATATAGGGTTCCCTGATAGGGACTGGGGGGGAGCCATGCTTAGAGGAGAGGTTATAAAAACCACCAGGTGGAAGTGGCTGGCCTCTTAAGAAACACATGGAGAAGGTAAGCTGACAGACACACATCACTGCATAACCATGACATGCCTATTCACACATAGTACTGTGACTGCCATTTTTCCACACTGGAAAAACACCAGTCACTGCTAGGACACACAGAAAACAATTGTTTTCTATATGCCCTGTTGGCACTGCAACATAGCCTGGAACTGAGGTGCAGTAAGCTGTGATAAAATGCAGACATTCTGCATTTTATCACATCACACAGGAAGGCACCCCATGTCACTGTACAGCAGTGCAACATATGCACTGTTGTTCAGTGACATGAATGAAGTTTCACTTTGTGCACTTCACATAATGTTTGGAAAAAAGGAGCTGTGTGATGTGGTAAAACACACATTATACTGCCCCCTGCTGCTGGCTCACTGCATGGAGAGCTGCCCGCACCCTAAACCGTTACGGTTTAGGGTGCAGTCAGTGTGAATGGGCCCTAAATCCTATTAAATCTTACGTATATTGGGGCGTGGCTTAGTGCATGGAGAAGAAAGACGCCTGAGAGCTCAGCTCCCGCTCCAACACACAGAACGGCACACAGCACTGCCGCTACACAACCCACCTATCCTCCATATGAGCAGGAGGGGAGGCAACAACACCCCCCGCACCTCGGGGATGCAGGAAACGTGGGAAATCGGCAGTTATTTCCCCCCAAAGGGACCGAACAACAAGGTCACTCCAGCCTCCAAGTCGGGGGCGACCTGCTCGGCGGCAGCACAGGCAGCACATACTGCCTCCAAAGTACAGGCCTTGCAGCCTACACTCCCCCCTCCCTCGCCCCGCTCCCCAGAATCAGAGCCTGAGCCCAAGAAGCCCCTCACACTCCAGAAGCCCCTCACCGGCTCCACACAGTCAGAGAGGAAATTGGGACATGGAAAGTTATATCAAAGCTCTCCCAACAAAGTGGGACATCGAGGCCTACATTAGCAGGCTTGAAAGGTCATATAAGAGAGAGATTAATGACCTACGCCAGGACATAGGCCAGCGCATAGAAGATATTGAGGCCACTGTGGAGGAATCTGTGACCAGAATCATAGAACATGACAATATCTTACAGGAACATACTAATCAGATCCAACATCTGTTCTATGGTCTCGATGACCAGGAGAACAGAAGCACCCGCAATAATTTGTGCTTACTTTTCTGCTCATCCTGAAAAGAGACAGCTCTTAGGCATCCGGAGGCTGCCCTTTGGGAGGGGGCAAGGTCAGGGACATGTCAGCACCAAGCGGGGGCACACGTGTGAGCCCGGGCGCCCCTTCCCGAATCGAGCAACAGCGTCTGTTTACCAGTATGCACCAACGCGCCCCTCACGCATGTGCGTTAATGCCATTTGGCGCCACAGAACTTTCAAAAGCCTTACAGCTGCAATTGTGGGGTGCTGTTTCGTCTTCAGCTCTGTGCCCTGTTTACCTGTATGTGATTATTGATCTACCGATACCGACCCGGCTCTGTCTGACCCTCCTGCTCTCTCCAATCCGATCTCGGCCTGCCTGACTCTGCCTGAACCTCTGCCTGTGCTCCGTTGCCGACCTCTGCCTGTATTACCAACTCTGCTATAGCCTGCTGTGTTTACCTGCCTGATCACCTGCCGACCCAGACTATCTGACCCTGCTGTTGCCTGCTACTCGGCTCTGTGTGTTGCTTCACTCCCGGCTCTTCTCATCTGCTCCAGTTGCCACTGCTGCTGCATCTATCAGCTCTTCAGATTGCTGGCCTGCTTCTGTCCGCTGTCATCTACAGTCCAGCCATCCCTGGAGGATCTCCACTCTGCTGCAAGTGCCAGCTGCTCCCACTACCACAGACACTCTTACCCACTGTGCTCACAAGGCCACTGTTCCCATTCCAGTGACTCCTGAACCAGCGCTGTAAGAAAGGTCTCCTCCTACAAGTCGGGCTCTGCTATCAGGTACCTAACACGTGTCCTACCTCTGAAAGATGGTGCAGCCTCACCATAACTGTGTTATGCAGAACTTGTTAACCTCTAACCTGAAACACAAGAGTCCTTGTAGTGTGTGTTAGTGTTAGCTCTGTTTAGAACATGTGTACTCCTTGGAAAAAATCAAGAGACATTTTATTTATCCTCACCTGGTTGCCGACTTTATCTATATACAATGACTCTTATGTTGTGGGGTGGAGACTGCAAGTCAGGCACAGTGAGTGGAAACAGAGAGTTCTTGCCAGCCCTGATTGCATGATTGGGTTGCAGTGCCATTATCTTGCATGTTTTTTTCCCTCTACCACCTTTTATTTCTATTTTAAACTGATTGGGCTGTTTTACGAGGTAAGGACTCACATATGCTTTAACCACCAGAGCATGCAGGCTGCAGCTTAGTCTTTCAACTTGTATCATAAATGTATATAGCACCATTGCTAACATACTACAGTAATTCATTTTTAATTACCACCTTGTTTACATATACACAAAAAGCAACACATAAACTGGAAAATGATAAAAGCAGCTCATCAAGCCCAGTCTTGGCTAATTAAGCAATCCCCAGAATCTCTAGTAGAAACATTACTGTTCTGCAAATAGATCCCTGCACAGTCAGAAATTTGCCTTTGAATAAATGTGAAATACAGAGGAATCACATTATCATATTTTTTAAGTTATTTCATTTGAGAATCATATGGCATTTTTTCATTACTTATTAGAGATATTAATTAATTATTCAGGGACACTATATTAAAATGTTACTAAGTTAGAAATGCAAAGCTGAAATAAAAGCCACTGAGATTTAGGGAAAATCTTTACAAAACTTCATTTTATAAATTAGTCATATCATATTTCATTTATTTATTGAACCTTGTATAGCTACTAAAAGCTCAGACACCAGAGACCTATCATAAATGGAATTCAAAAGACAAGCTTCTTGCAGACACCTTGGCTGTAACAGAAAGTATCCATTTAGATGCATCAGAAAGCATGCATTTTGCTTCATAAATATGCATTTTAGGTACAAATCTGATTCTTTCCATGTGCTGCAGTTTTATGCAAAAGGCAAAGGGAAACTCTATAATTCCCACCTATCCGTGTGCATTACCATGGTCACTTCACATAGAACAGTGGGGTTTATTTACTAAACCCAGAGAGTGCAAAATTTCGGTGCAGCTCTGCATAGAAAACAATCAGCTTCCAGGTTTTATTGCCAAAGCTTAATTGAACAAGCTGAAGTTAGAAGCTGCTTGGCTACCATGCACAGCTGCAAGAAATTCTGAGTGCATCAGTTTTAGTAAATCTCCCCCAGTTTGTATTTGGCCCTAAAATGATTCTAAATTAATTTTTTTTAAATAAGAAACATATCATACTTACCTGCGCTGTGCAATGGTTTTGTAAAGGGCAGCGTCGATCCTCGAGCAAGCTATGGGGACACTCGTGCATGCTCTCTCCTGAGCTGACTCTGCGGTGTTGATCTACTAAAACTACAGAGTGCAAAATATGGTGTAACTCTGCATAGAAACTAATAAGCTTATTTTCTATTTTTTTTTTGTCAAAGCTTAATTAAACAAGTTGAAGTTAGAAGTTGATTGGGTAGCATGACACAGCTGCACCAGATTTTGCACCCTCCAGTTTTAGAAAATCAACCTCTGGGTGTCAATTAACACAGAGAGTGCAGCTCGGCCATGCCCCTGGTCTCTCCTCACTGGCTGTGATTGACAGCAGCAGGAGCCAGTGGCTCTGCTGCTGCTTCAATGTCCCATGAGGAGAGAGATGGGCGAGAGAGCTGCTGCTCTTGTGCACATTGCTGGATCAAGATCAGGTTCAGGTAAGTATAATTAAATAAAATTTATGTCCTTTTTTTCCCCACAAATAGAGCTTCTTTTTGGTGGTATTTGATCACCTCTGCAGAGTGACAATTAAAAAAAAATAAAAAAAAAACAATATTTTTAACTTTCTGCTATAAAACATAGCCAATAAAAAAATGTAAAAATATAATGTCTTCATCAATTTAAGCCAATATGTGTTCTGCTACATATTTTTGGTAAAAAATTAATCCCAATAAGCCTATATTGATTGGTTTGGGCAAAAGTTATCAGGTCTACAAACTATGGGATATTTTTATGACATTTTTTTTTAATAGTAATGGCAGCGATCAGCGATTTTTAGTGGGACTGCAACATTGCGGTGGACAAATTGCATACCTAACTGACACTTTTGACACTTTTTTGGGAACCAATGACATTATTACAGTGATCAGTGCTATAAATATGCACTGTTACTGTACTAATGAAACTGGCAGGTAAGGGGTTAACACCGGGGGGAGATCAAAGAGTTAAGTGTGTCCCTGGGTGCTGCTTGCTAACTGGGTGGGGGATGGAGTGACTGGGTGAGCACAGAGAGTTATGCACTTGTGGGCTATAAATATGTATGCATCATACATACTAGGGGGGGTACAACTGGGAGAATCCATGGTGGAGTAGGATCTGTGGGTTTTGGTAGACCATAAACTTAACAATAGCATGCAATGCCAAGCTGGGTTTCAAAAGCGAGCAAAGTCCTTTCTTGTATTAAGAGAGGTATGGACTTAAAGAGAGAGCAAGATATCATTTTGCCTCTGTACAAATCATTAGTAAGACCTCATCTGGAATATGCAGTTCAGTTTTGGGCACCAGTTCTTAACCACTTTCAGACCGGACCAAATTGCAGCCAAAGGACCAGGCCCCTTTTTGCGATTCGGCACTGCGTTGCTTTAACTGACAATTGCGCGGTCGTGCGACGTGGCTCCCAAACAAAATTGACGTCCTTTTTTTCTCACAAATAGAGCTTTCTTTTGGTGGTATTTGATCGCCCCTGCGGTTTTTATTTTTTGCGCTATAAACAAAAATAGAGCGACAATTTTGAAAAAAATGCATTATTTTTTATTTTTTGCTATAATAAATATCCCCAAAAAATATATAAAAAAACATTTTTTTCCTCAGTTTAGGCCGATACGTATTCTTCTACATATTTTTGGTAAAAAAAATCGCAATAAGCGATTATTGATCGGTTTGCGCAGAAGTTATAGCGTTTACAAGATAGGGGATAGTTTTATAGCATTTTTATTAATAATTTTTTTTTATTATTAATGGCGGAGATCTGCGATTTTTTTTGTGACTGCGACATTATGGCGGACACATCGGACATTTTTGACACATTTTTGGGACCATTGTCATTTATACAGCAATTAATGCATTTAAATGCATTGATTTCTGTATAAATGACACTGGCAGTTTAGGGGTTAACCACAAGGGGGCAGTGAAAGAGTTAAGTATGCCTAGGGGTGTGTTTTTTTACTGTGGGGGGGCGTGGCTGTCAGCTAGTGAATGCTGATCTCTGCTCCAATCACAGGGAGCAGAGATCGGCGTCACTAGTTGCTAGGCAGAACGGGGAGATGCTGTTTATCTCGGCATCTCCCCGTTCAGCCGCTCCGTGAGACGATCGCGGGAGTCCCCGCGGCGATCGAGTCCGCGGGGACCGCGGCCGGACTCACGGGGGTCCCGACCGGCGCGCCCTCCCGATGGCACGGACAGGCTAAAGGAGGGACGTATATATACGCCCTCCTGCCGGTACGTGCCATTCTGTCGACGTATATCGTCGTGCGCCGGTCGACAAGTGGTTAAAGTGTATCGCAGAACTGGAGAAAGTGCAGAGAAGGGCAACCAAATAGTAGGTAAGTTATGAGGAAAGATTAGAGGAACTGAATTTATTCTCTCTTGATAAGAGGAGGTTAAGGGGGGATATGATCAACATGTACAAATACATAAGTGAACTTGGTGTTGAGTTATTCACTTTAAGGTCATCACAGAGGACAAGGGGGCACTCTTTACATCTAGAGGAAAAGAGATTTCATATCCAAATATAGAAAGCTTTCTTCACAGTAAAGACTCGTACACACGATCAGATTGTTGGCCAACAAAACCGTGGACTTTTGTCTGAAGGGCGTTGGCCCAAACTTGTCTTGCATACACACGGCCACACAACTGTTGGCCAACAATTATGAACGTAGTGATGTACTAGACGTACTATGTGTTTTTTCAGCTCTTAAGAGCCACCCTTTTGGCTCCTTCTGCTAATTTCGTGTTAGTAAAAGTTTGGTGAGTGTTGATTCACGCTTTGCGATTTTCATTTGCTGCTTTTCAGTTCGTTTCTAAATGGCCATTCGTCAACCAGACATGTTGCGGAATCGAAGGAGATAACGTGTTATTTATTATTGGCCTTGGAGTTATTGCTTTGACATTCTTTTTTTTTGGTTGAATAATGATTTGATTTGTTATATTTTCTAAATGTTTGGATGCATAGAATGCACTTTTTGGTTAGGTTCTATTGGCAGCATATAAAATTGACAAGGGACACCAACATAGTTGTAGCTTTCATCTTAAAAACTATGGGATAATGGAGTTGTGGTAAATTGCCCACATAATAAAAAAAAAAGCATTATAATATTAGTCTTGATATGACTAGAAAAAAAAGCCTTTGTAAATTTGTTTGCAATAACGCCATCGGTATCACCAGCAAAGCAGCTTCATTATTATCTATTAAAGGAGAAGAGAATTGTGCGCTGCATTTGGAGATTTCATAATTTGCCACGTCACAAATGTTAATTCTCCATTACAAACGCTAGTTTACAAAAATGCGTGTTTGTACTTTGGACTTTTGTCCGACGGGCTTGTGTACATATGCTCGGAAAATCCAACAACACGCATTTGTCTGCGGAAAATTTGCAAACCTGCTAGCCAACATTTGTTGGTGGAAAGTCCGGCAAAAATTGTCTGATGGAGAATACACACAGTCGGTTTACCGACAACAGCCTGTCATCGAACATTTCCCGTAGGAAAGTCTGATCATTTATACGGGGCTTAAGAGCAGTGAAAATGTGGACTAGACTCCCTCCAGAGGTGGTTCTGGCCAGCTCAATTCCCTCCAATCAGCTCTCAGACCTTTCCTCAGTGATGTAATTTCACCTCTCCACCCCTTTCTTTTTCAGAGCTGAGAGATCCCGTGTAAATTCTGCACTTTGAATGGATGTAGGAGAAAGACAGCTGTAGATAAACAGGTACAATTGGTGTAGGAGGTTTTGTTTCATCTCTGTGTATCACCTGAAGCCAGTTGCTTCACTATGTATATGTAAAGGTTTACAATCACTAAAAGGATTTTTCAGGCATACAGTTCAGTGCTTCGTTAAAAGAGAAGTATGGGATTGTTTTAAATTTTAGAATAATGCTTACTTGTGGATGCAGCATCAGTCAGATGCTGCATTTGTCCCCCGCCAGCTCTAAGGCTAAGAACCAAGTGATCAAACACCGCAGATCACTCTGTTCTCCTAGCTCCCTGAGCAGAGTGCTGGTGACTTTTAGTCACTGCTGTCTGCTCACTGGAGCGCTGAGCTGTGGTGGGGGTGGGAGCGGCTGGCTTAGGCTATCAGTGACTCGCTGAGAAGCTGAGCCGGGTGTCGATCCAGGCATGTGGGTGGATCCCGACCATATGGTCGTGATCTTTCCCAAGCCTGGACCGACTCTGTGACGTCAGCCAACAGCAGGCTTCAGGAGTGTGGAAGGAACTGCACCAGCTGATCCACAGGAGTACAGCCAAATGAGCTTTGGCTGTACTTCTCCTTTAAATACCAAAAGGTGCTAAATATCAAACACGGAACATGTAGGTTGAGTACAGTCGATATTTAAGCTATGTAGGAGGAATGAAAATGGTTGATGCCCTGAGTCCCTAAAGGTACAGCTATGTAAAACATTAAAAATAAGTGCCTATACTGTTTAAAATCCAGTAACACATTGGGGTTTATTTACTAAAGGCAAATCCACTTTGCAGTACTTGGAAGTGCACTTGGAAGTGTAGTCGCTGTAGACAAGAGGGGGACATCCAAGGAAAAAAAAAACAGCATTTTTGCTTTTACATGATTGGATGATAAAATTTAGCAGAGCTTCCCCTGATTTCAGATCTTCCCCTCAAATTTACAGCGACTTAACTTTCAAGTGCACTTGTAGTGCAGAGTGGATTTGCCTTTAGTAAATCAACCCCACTGTCTCACTCTGCTCTGTACATAAGCAGTTGCTCTCTATATTTTATCATTGTGCCAAAAATCAGAGCCGCTAGAGGCGGATCTGCTGACAGCCTAAAGATTCACTTCTTACTCTGGGCTTCAGCAAAATGGCGGCCTTAGGCAAGAAGAAACAGGAACAACGCTGGAGGCAATTTATAGCACACACTCATTTTGGTAGCATAATTATTAATGAGGAATGTATGTTCCTTGATAAAGAACATCATTTTTTTGTCAAGTTGTAATGTGTAAAGTTCCACTTTAACAACCAGTAATATCACTTGCCTCATTCACTAACATGGCCAGGTCTTTGAGCCTGGTATGGATTTTATGGGGACCTCCGAAGAATCCATATCAGACCCTTATCCAAGCATGCAGTCTGGCTGGCCAGGAAAGAGGGGGACAAGTGTCCTTTCCCCCTCTACTGAACAACACCTGGCCACATGCACTCAGGGGGGAACCCCTGGCAATGCATTGTGATTGATGGTGGAGCTGCATTGCTCGATGAGATGATTGATGATGGATTTACAAAGGGACAGTTTGGGATTTTTCTTTTTTTTTAAACAGACTTGTCAAACATATGGGTGTCTTTATTTCTAGGTTACAACTTTTTTTTTTTTTTTAATGAGTAGAGGTACTATGTTCCCCAGACTCATTATAATAAAACCACATAATTATGTATTACTTACTTCCGTAAGTGTGTTTTGTGACAATACTGCTGCTGACGTTTTGTGTTCCCACATACAGTATGAACCAAAACTGTATGAATTAAACAGTGTTTATAAATAAAAGCTGTATTTTTATTAAACATCAATTAAAAAACACTAATTTAATAATGTGTACAAAGCTTGTGCACTTCAGTATTACAGGCTGTGTTTCCCCTTAACCTCCCTGGCGGTATGATTAGGTCTGGAATTTTGTACCAAAGGCGGTACAATTATTTTGCATGGAAATTTGGCGTTTTATATTGTAGGCCTGCAATTCTTATGAATAAGTCACTTAAATCTGTCCAAACCAGAGTCTAGTAGACATCCGGGTATGATAAAGTTTGAAACACAGAATCATAAATTATAATATAATAAAAATATATATAAAAATTATTCAATAATGTAATCAAATCAAAAAAACTGAAATTTGCTCAGTTGCAGAATAGTCGCTGTCATTAAATTTAATGTTTTATGATTAATTGTGATTCTAATTTATTATCGCTGTTTTCTAGCTGGTCTAAAACCACTTTTGACATAAAGGGACACTTTTTGGTTGCTATGGACAATCTCCAGTTTCCAGGCAGAAAAAAATCTATTTATTATATAAAATGACATGCAGGGCACTGGGCAGACCACTAGGGACAAAGGGGATGTGTATTTTTTGTATACAGTACTGTAATCTGTAAGATTACAGTACTGTATGTGTATTGTGTTTTTGAACTTTTTTGAATTTGGCGCCGATCTCCGCTCCCGTGCGTCGTAACATCGCAGGGAACGGAGATCAGTGGCTCAGTGAATCGAGCGAGCAGACGGCTCACACACACAGCGGGGAGACATCGCAGGATCCAGGGGACAAGGTAAGTAACTTCCCCCTGTATCCTGCAATGCAAGCCAGAGTCTAGCTCGGGACTACCGTTTTTGGTACTGAAGTTCCCGCCCCAAGCCAGACTCGGGATTACCGCCAGGGGGGTTAAGAAACGGTATGTCTTGCCACTCACAGCATAGTGATCTGACGTCCTTGGCTCCTCCCTACGCATTATGTTGCCAATCATGTGACTTTATCTGGGGATCCCAGAATCATTCACATGGGGAAGGGGTGGAATCTGGGGCCCTCTTTTAATTAAAGATGGCCTCCAGATTCTGATAAGCCCCCTGCCATCAGAACCTCACATCCACTGGCCAGGGTTAAAGAGGGACTGTACTGAAATTTTTTT
>CM053027.1:248401482-248486980 GCA_028564925.1 Lithobates sylvaticus | reverse complement strand
TAACCAGGGGCGGACTGACAACTGATGGGGCCCCCGGTCAATAGAAGATTATGGGGCCCCCTGCGTCCCAAGCCACACCTGCACAGGGGGAAATTGGGGGGGAGAGAGCGCACAGGGGGACACTGTGGAGGGGGAGAGCACACAGGGGGACACTGTGGAGGGGGAGAGCACACAGGGGGACACTGTGGAGGGGGAGAGCACACAGGGGGACACTGTGGAGGGGGAGAGCACACAGGGGGACACTGTGGAGGGGGAGAGCACACAGGGGGACACTGGGGGGGGGACACAGAATGACACTGGGGGGGGGGGTAGAGCACACAGGGGGGAAAGTGTGGGGAGGGGGAGAGCACAAAGGGGGGACAGTGTGGGGGGAGAGAATACAGGGGGGACAGTGTGGGGAGAGCACACTGAAGTGTTCCCCGGGCCCCATACATGTGTACTGCCCCCTCTCTCCGATGGCGACCCTCCAGTAAAAACAAAATTTCACTCACTCCATGCCTGTAATAATACCGCTAACGGCACCCTGCTCCCCGCCGGCCCCTCCTCTCTTCTCGTCCATTCTAGACTCCTAGGTTATACAGTGGAAGCCTTGCACTGTATCACCTAGGAGTCTAGGATGGACGAGAAGAGGAGGGGCGGGTGGGGAGCAGGGTGCCGTTAGCGGTATTATTACAGGCATCGGGTGAGTGAAAAAAATTTTTTTTTGAGTGAAGTGAAGCAGTGGCGTCGCTAGGGTTGGTGTCACCTGGTGCGGTAATACATGGTGTCACCCCCCACCACTAAGCAGGCTAGTGCATCAGTGCGGCTCTCCCCCTTTAACCTACCACAATGGATGGAGCTGGGATTGGGGGGAAGGATGGAGCCGGGATTGGGGTGGTGGATAGAGCTGGAATGGGATCAGGGAATGGATGGAGCCGGGATAGGATCAGGGGATCGATAAAGCCGGGATGGGATCAGAGGATGTATAGAGCTGGGATGGGATCAGGGGGATGGATGGAGCCAGGATTGGATCAGGGGGATAGATGGAGCGGAGGTAGAATCAGGGGGGATGGATTAAGTGGGAATAGGGGGGTGGATGGAGCGGGAATAGGATCATGGGGATGGATGGAGCGGGAATAGGATCATGGGGATGGATGGAGCGGGAATAGGATCAGGGGGATGGATGGAGCGGGAATAGGATCAGGGGGATGGATGGAGCGGGAATAGGATCAGGGGGATGGATGGAGCGGGAATAGGATCAGGGGGATGGATGGATGGAGCAGGCATAGGAACAGGGGGGGGGGATGGATGGAGCGGGGATAGGATCAGGGGGGATGGATGGAGTGGGGATGGGATCAGGAACGGTGGGGATGGATGAGCGGGTATGGGATCGGGGAGTGGGTGGAGCTGGATGGGATTGGGGGAGTAGATGGAGCCGGGATGGGATCTTTGATTTGGGAGGGGTTTCAAGGATATGTGCTAGGGGGTGCTTTGGGAGGGGATAGGAATTGCGCTGGGGGGAGGGGGTAAAACTTCAAATCTGCCCCCGTCCTACTTCTAGTACAAGTCCTTTCAAACCCAAAACTAAAAGAGCACCCTCCAGCAGATATCCTCTAACCCCCCCCCCCCCCCCCCCATAGCATAATTGTTACCTGACAATGCCCCCCCCCCCCCCCCCAACCACTATGTCCCCCTCCTCTGCAATACCCCTGTTGCATACCTCAGGGCAGGTGCTGTAGCGTGGATGGTGTCTGTGACCCTCCTCATCCATGGCTCTTCCTCCCAGCCTGTGTACACATCAAAGCGGCAGCGAGTGCTGCCTAGGGGGACGGAGATCTGCGGCCACGTGTGGAGTTGTGTGGGGACGGTCTGACCCCGGGCAACCAGTTTGTCTCTGCCTCGGCCTCACTCCCTCCTCCCCCACTCTCCCCGCACATCACACGGAGGAGAGGAGATCCCGAAGGGGAAGGAGGGAGCCGCGGCGCCCCTCTCAATGCAGCGCGGAGCCGGGTGCATAGCAACGCACCCCCCATAGCAACGCCACTGCACTGAAGAACCTGCGATAATACCGCTAATGGCGCGCTGCTCCCCGCCGGCCCCTCCTTCCCTCCCGTCCGACGGGAGGGAAGGAGGGGCCAGCAGGGAGCAGCGCGCCGTTAGCGGTATTAATGCAGCCGCTTCAAGGGGCCTCTCGTTGGGCCCGTCACGGGCCCCTAATGGCTCCGGGCCCTCGGGCGGCGACCGAATCACCGATCGGTCAGTCCGCCCCTGGCGGTAACCCGGAGCCAGACTCGGGCTTGCATTGCAGGATACAGGGGAAAGTTACTTACCTTGTCCCCTCGATCCTGCGATGTCTCCCCGCTGTGTGAGCGAGCCGTCTGCTCGCTCGATTCACACAGTACCCGAGTGCCGCTGATCTCCGTTCCCTGCGACGTTCCGGGCCCTCGGGCGGCGACCGAATCACCGATCGGTCAGTCCGCCCCAGATTTAAGTGAGTTATTCATAAGATTTGCATGCCTACAATATAAAAACGCCAAATTTCCATGCAAAATAATTGTACCGCTTTCAGCACAAAATTCCAGACAGAATCATACCGCCAGGGAGGTTAAAGAAGAGCTTCATTAAAATAGACAGGGACTGCTTAGCAACTAGCCATGGGAGGGCTGGCAGCCTTAGGCCTGGGGGGCAAGTCCAGTCAAGTGGCCCACTGAACCACCAAATCAGCCCACCATCACCAGTGCCCATCAGCGCAGCCTCACCAGTTCCCATCAGCTCAGGGACCCGCTGAGCTGGCACAGGCAGCTGCCATGGCTGAGGTGAGAGACCCTGACACCCGCAACTGAACCCCACATCCCACCTATCCCCCCCCCATACACCCTAATCACCCTCCCCCAGGCCAGTGCCTACCTAGTAGTCTAAAAATAGCCCTCAACACTGTGGGTCCTGCTGTGAGCTGGCCATGGCCAGCAGAACGCACAGGCCATGGCTAGCGGCCAGCAGGCTCCCTGCTGTGGGTCAGTGGGTGGGTGGCTGGCTGGCACAGTGCACCCTGCTGCAGGTGGCTGGCCTGGCTCCCTGCTGTTAGAAAGTGTCCCTTTCAGGCCCCATTAGAGACTACAACAGAGTCTAATGGGACCTGGAGGGGGGGTCTCTCTCTAACAGTGTCCATTAGAAAGTCTCTGTTAGAGAGAGACCCCCTCCATGACCCATTGGAGACTTCAAAGGAGTATAATGGGACCTGGGGGGGGGGGCTCTTTCTAACAGAGTGTACAGTGAACACCTTTATTCACTCTGGTCCTCATGGGACCCTCTCCTTGTGCCATGACTCTCACCCCTGCCCCAAAATCTCACAAAGTAAAAATAAAATTGGCACTGTGTAGTGTTCCTCTTACCTTAACTTTGGGTACTGCAGCTGTGGCTGGCTCTCGCATCCTCTGTGGCTGGCTGGCTCCTGCGTCCTCTGTGGCTGGCTCCTGTTGGTGGCTGGCTGGCTGCTGCATCCTCTGTGACTGGCTCCTGTTGGTGGCTGGCTGGCTGCTGCATCCTCTGTGGCTGGCTCCTGTTGGTGGCTGGCTGGCTCCTGCATCCTCTGTGGCTTGCTCTTGCATCCTCTGTGGCTGGCTGGCTCCCGTGTCCTCTGTGGCTGGCTCCTGTTGGTGGCTGGCTGCTGCATCCTCTGTGGCTGGCTCCCGCATCCTCTGTGGCTGGCTCCCGCATCCTCTGTGGCTGGCACCTGTTGGTGGCGGGCTGGCTGCTGCATCCTCTGTGGCTGGCTCCCGTGTCCTCTGTGGCTGGCTCCTGTTGGTGGCTGACTCCTGCGTCCTCTGTGGCTGGTTCCTGTGGGTGGCTGGCTGGCTCCTGTGGGTGGCTGGTCAGCACCCTGCTGTGGCTGGCTGGCTCCCTGGTGTGGGTGGGTCACCGTGGGTGGCTGGCTGGCATCCTGCTGTGGATGATCACAGTGGCTGGTTGGCTCCTAGGGGTGGCTGGCTGGCACGCTGCTGTGGCTGGCTCCATGCTGTGGGTGGGTCACCGTAGCTGGCTCCTGGTGTGGCTGGCTGGTTTCCTGGTGTGGGTGGGTCACCGTGGGTGACTGGCTGGCACCTTGGCCCTGCTGTGGGTGGGTCACTGTGGGTGGCTGCCTGGCACCTTACTGTGGGTGGCTGGCCTGGCTCCCTGCTGTGGGTCAGTGGATGGGTGGGTGGCTGGCACAGTGCACACTTCTGCGGGAGGCTGGCCTGGCTCCCTGCTGTGGGTCAGTGGGTGGCTGGCTGGCATGGTGCACTCTGCTGTGGCTGACAGAGGCGGACAGGGAGGGGTGGCACTGACAGAAAGAGGTGGACTGACAGAAAGGGTGAGCACTGACAGAGAGGGGCAAGCTGACAGGAGAGGGGCAGGCACTGACAGAGAGAAGGGTGGGCTCTGACAGAGAGGGGGCGGGCTGACAGAGAGAGGGGCGGGCACTGACAAAGAGGGAGGGCACTGACAGAGAGAGGGTTGGGCTGACAGAGAGGGTTGGGCTGACAGAGAGGGGTGGGCTGACTGAGGGGGGTGGGCTGACAGAGAGGGGTGGGCACCAGGCAGAGATCGGCGCCCCCAGCGAAACGTCAATGGTCAGCCCAGACAGCGGGGTCAAGAGATACAACGGGTGGGGGTCTTGTCAGCAGCCAAGTCCCCCAGTCCCAGACAGACCGGAGGAGGGCAGAGGAGTGACCGGGGATCCGGAGTGGCCGTCATGGAGACACAGGCGGGGAGAAATCGGGTTGACCGGAGACGCAGGAGCCCATCATCAAGGCGGGAGAGTGGGGCTGGCGGGCAAGGAGGCAGGGACTCTTGTTTACAGCACCGCAGACCTTTGGTCGAGGCAGCAGGCCGTCTGGAATTTACACGCCACGCATGCAGCAGGATGTCGATGACGGGAGGTCTGAAGACGAAATGTCGGAGTCAGACAGCGAAGAAGACTGAGTTCAGGCGGCGGCGTTGGGTCCGAGAGAGGCGGCTGTGAGGCCCGGTCCTGGGCAGCCCGGTGAGTGTGCTTCTAATGCTGCACTTTGCACTTTGTTGCATGATTACTTACACAGGGTAGTTTGCGGGGTTTAGGCACTACAAGGGGGGGGGCTCAGGGAGCAGTAAGGGACCTTCCGGCGGCAAGGTAACAGGAAACGTGAACAGGGCAGGAGGGCCTAGGGGGCCTGTTGCTGGGACTCAAGGAGCTTGTTACAAGATTTGAGCAGGCTGCGAGTGGGCCGGCGCAGGCGTGGCTTCCGGTGGCAGGGCCTGTTTCAAACTCGGCTGGGGGGGATACCGGGGTGCAGACACCCGTGTCTACCCCCGAGCAGTCAGTGGTCGCCGAGGCGCCGGAACCGCCGGCCGGTTCCCAGACAGACGGGGACACAAGTAAGTCTGCGGAGAAGAGCGCGGACTTGGTGAGGTTGGCTGATACGGCAAAGAGCGAGGTCTACGTCTGCTTCGAGGGCCCTCTAGGAGCACATCTTAAGCCAGAGGTGAAGGAGAAGATTTGGAAGGGTGAGTACATCGAGCTCTTCACCCTATTGCCTCTGGAGAAGTTCAACCTGGACAGGTTGAAGCCCGAAGAGAGGAAGAAGGAGGACGAGGAGAAGCGTAGGTATCGGTTGATACCTCGTACTTTTTCCAATTGGCTGCAGGCATTTGCCATATTGGCGAGCGTCGTGGGTGAGAAGGCTCCGGAGCACTGCTCAGCTCTGTTCGTGTACTTGGAGGCCATCAGCGAAGCGCACAGAACGTACGGAGAAACGGCGTGGCTTCGATATGACGAGCAATTCAAGCAACGGATGGCAGTCCGACCGTCTCTTTGCTGGGATCATAAGGACATCAGTTTATGGATGAAGCTAATGACGGCGGCGCGGGCACCTAATCAGTTTTTTCAGCCGGGGGTCGGAAGTTCGGTAACAAAAACGTTGGGGTTTCTGCTGGCAGTTTAACGAGGGCTCGTGCAAGTTTGGGGCAAACTGCCGTTTCAAACACACGTGTTCCGGCTGTGGGGGCTCCCACGCCCTGTCAAAACGCTTCAAGAAGGGAAAAGGGCGTCCTGGAATTACTGCGAACAAGAGGGACGACTCCGGTGCGGGTGGAAAGGATGCTGTCTTTCCCTTAAGAGATACCCTGAACGGGCGGGGGCGCGCTTGTTAGAAGAGGGTATATATTGAAGAGGGGGAAGAGTTCTGGGTTCTGTTACTACCAATGCTCTGTATGTTTCTAAAAACATGTATATGATGATTCACTGTACATTTAATCAATGTAACAATATATACTTTTCTGTAGGTTTTCTTTTTCCTCCCCCCTCTCCTCCCATCTACAATATATCACCATCTAGAATCTAACAACATAATTCAAGCCAAATCAATTAATTTATGTGTTTGGTTTGGGGAATCTATTTTGACCTTCCTAGCTGCCCGTATGTGGCCTTATATGTCTAGTTTTTGCTTGTACGGGCGCCCAGGGGCATCTCAATGGCCGGGATGCTAATCAATCACCCAGGCCACGGACCTGCCCCATCATATAGGCTCTGTCAGTTGTTCATCCTGTTCCGTCCAACAATGTGGTTGTGTAGGACTTTGTCCCGCCCACCCCTTGTTGTCAGGATATCCGCCCTCTCTCTTCACTGCGATGAGGGCAAAGGACTATCAAAGACGGCCGCGGTGCGTCGATGACGCGCCATGTCGTCGGCGAATGCGCACGTTCACATCCCAGATGTTTACAATCTGATGGCGCCGTCATTGCGCCCGCGACTTGGCGGTGATGTCCGACGCCGCCAAGTCGGAGAGAACTACTTAAGGCACGCTGCAGCATGCCTTCACTCTCTGCCAGGAGCCGTTGCGAGGAGGAACAGGCTGAGTGCTTCTCTCCCCCCCCCCCCTTGGGCTTCCGTGTTTTTGATTATAAATTTGGGTAAGATCTCTCTACTTCCTATTCCACAGTTTCAGTATACATTATGCCTCTATTTTACATCCATGGTTAGCACTTTTTGCTTACTTCTGGATCTATATATACTGTTTTCATTACCCCCTTAGATGTCTGTACCAGTCAGGACCTGGATGTCTGCAGTTGCAATTTTATTGCTTCTCCTAACCACCAGTAAATACCTCTACCAGCAATCGAGCTAATTTCTCATTTATTGATTCTATACTCATCAATTAACACGCAAAGGTAACTTTTATCTCTCTTGGGAAGCATTTTTGCTCTCTTTTGAGAACATCTTACTTAATACATTAATTTATGTACATTTCCTTACCACTCATAGTGTTCCTCTCTGCAAGCAAATAGACACACGGCTCGTCGGGCTAATTGATCATTGCAAAAATCTGTTTTTACCTTGACATATTCTGTCTATCTTCATTTTCGAAATTTGAGCATTTGTGGTGAGACCTGTTTCCCTACCTTTTTGCTTCCATGTCCCTTGTTTCATTGATACCTTGCTATTTTTTGATAAACTCTGCTTAGTTGTTGATGTATTTACTAAGCTGACCTGTTTTACTCCAATATTTGTACATTACTTGTACCTTTTAAAGGATGTTTCTCATGATATTTTGGTTGGAAGCCAAACAGTGGGGACACTGTGTGGACAGTGAACAAATCTTGCTTTTTTGACTACTGGTGATTGCTGGATTGCATTTTTAGGTTCTTTCTGGGCCTTTTCCTTTTATCTTCTTAATACCCCTTTCTGACACTTTTTAAACAGTTTTTTTTTCTTTCCTTCCTTCAGCTTACTAATTAAGGGGAGTGCCTAATTGCTCACAGGTGTTTCAGGCCTATATAAGTTTCTGTAGAGCTCATCGTGAGCCTGCTCATCTTTGAGACTGGTTGAACTCTGTCCAAGTGGAACTTGTCTAAGTGGTGAGTTAAAACCAGGAGTTTAAAACAGGAGGTTGTAACATGGGTCATAGTACCTGTGTAGTGTAAGTACCTGAGTGTTGTCTGAGTAGTGTGTGTGTGGATTGTTAGTACCTGTGTATTGTCTTGTTGAGTATTAGCGTCAGGAAGCTAGTTGCTAGGAAATTTGGACTGGTTATAAACTCTAATCCTCATTAAATTTACAGGTACGATGCCCGGCGGGTGTGGAGAGGCAACTCGGTGTACATCTTGCAGCATGTATGCATTCCTTGATCATCTGATCGAGGGTGAATACTGCTGTGCAAAATGTAAGCACATTGTTTCCCTGGAAGCCCAGGTTCTGAATCTAGGGAAGCAACTGTCAGCACTGAGAAGTCCCTCCATACTAAAGGAGAGCCGGGAACGTACATGGCAGGTGCCGGCAGGGGCCAGCACAGAGATGGGTGGAGACAAAGAGGTGCAGGCACTTGAAAATAGTAGATGGGTGACAGTCAGGAAGGGTAGAGGGGGAAGGGTCAGGGAGGCCGATCCAGGGCTGGAGCATCCCAATAAGTATGCTCCATTGAGTGACATTGGTGATACCAGTCAGGGACCAGCACTGCTGGAGCTGAGGGACTCTCCTAGCTGCCAGGGGAAGAACTCCTCCAGTGAGATTGGGGGGGGGAGCAAAGGGAAAGGAAAGACAGATTCTGGTGATAGGGGACTCAATTCTTAGAAGGACAGAGAGGGCAATCTGTAACAAAGACCTGAAGCGCCGAACTGTATGTTGTCTACCGGGCGCTCGGGTTCGGCACATCACGGATCTGGTGGACAGATTACTGGGAGGGGCTGGGGAAGACCCGGCTGTCATGGTGCACGTTGGCACCAATGACAAAGTCAGAGGCAGATGGAGTGTCCTAATAAACGATTTTAGGGAACTGGGAGCTAAATTGAGGAAAAGGACCTCCAAGGTAGTATTCCTCCAAGGTAGTATTCTCAGGAATACTGAGCCACATATCGAGCCACACCAGAAAGGCAAAGGGAGATTAGGGAAGTAAACAAGTGGCTGAAGAGCTGGTGTAGTAAGGAGGTTCCTGGAGGACTGGGATGACTTCTCAGTCGATAACCGGTACTATAGAAGGGACGGACTGCACCTAAATGAGGAGGGTGCAGATCAGCTGGGAATAAGGATGGCTAACAAGTTAGAGGGGTTTTTAAACTAGGCAATGGGGGGGAGGGTCCAGAGATAGGAATAGTCAGCGTGGAACATATTCCAGAGGGTAATATTAGGGGCATTAGTGGTAGGGTAACTAAAGCACATAAACCCAAGGTAAGTATAGTAGCAAGTCCTAGTTGCAATCTCGGAACACCCAAGAGGATAGTATGTGACTGGTCAAAATATAGTAATGCGTTAAAGTGTTTGTTCACCAATGCCAGAAGTCTGCCAAGCAAAATAGGTGAGTTGGAAGCTCTGGTGCATCAGGAGAGCTATGATGTAATCGGTATTGCTGAAACTTGGCTGCAGTCCTCACATGACTGGGCTATAAATATTCCTGGCTTTGCACTCTTTCGGAAAGACAGAGTTAAAAGGAAAGGTGGAGGGGTCTGTCTGTATGTGAGAAGTGATCTCAACGCGAGTGTGAAAGAGGACCTGGGGGATGGAGAGTGTGATGAGTCTGAAGCATTATGGGTGGAACTGCATACAGATGTGCGTAGTTCAAAGTTAATCATTGGTTTTTTTTATAGACCACCCAATGTTAATGAGGAGGTGGATACTCAGCTCCTTGCACAAATAGAAAGGGCTGCAAGGGCTAGGACAGTGATAATAATGGGGGATTTTAACTACCCAGAAATTGACTGGCTACAAATAAATCCTATGTGACTCACGGCCAAAGTTAAAAAAGCTATAAACTATAAGAAAAGAGCTTTTAAAAAAATATAAAAATGAAGGATCACTAGTGTCATTTAAATGTTACAAAGAACATAACAGAATATGTAAAAAGGAAATCAAGGATGCAAAAATTCAAAACGAAAGACAGATTGCAAAAGATAGCAGGACAAACCCCCAAAAGTTCTTCAAATATATTTATAGTAAAAAGGTCAAGTCTGAGCATGTAGGCCCTTTACAAAATAATCTAGAGTGGGTGACTGGGGACAAAGAGAAGGCTAATTTATTAAATGCTTTCTTCAGCTCTGTGTATACAAAGGAGCATGGGGAAGCTCATGTCCACAATGGGGGTGGTAGTGACACAGCCCCAAATCCACAATGGCTCAAAAGTGATATGGTCCAGAAATATTTAGACAGAATAAAGGTGGATAAAGCACCTGGACCTGATGGCATCCACCCACGGATCCTAAAAGAATTGAGCTCTGTAATTTCAAAGCCATTGTATCTAATTTTTAGGGACTCATTAATAACAGGAATAGTACCACTGGATTGGCGCAGGGCGAACGTGGTGCCTATATTTAAAAAGGGAACAAAGTCTTTACCAAGTAACTAGAGACCTGTTGGTTTAACTTCTATAGTTGGGAAGATACTGGAGAGATTAATAAAAGACCACATCGACGAGTTCTTGCAGGAAAAAAATATTTTAAGCAACAGACAGCATGGATTCATGAAAGACAGAAGTTGTCAAACAAACCTCATTTCTTTTTATGAGGTGGTAAGTAAAACCTTGGACCGAGGCGTGGCTGTGGATGTGGTATACTTGGATTTTGCAAAAGCGTTCGATACAGTTCCCCACACATGGCTCATGTGTAAGGTAAGGTCTACAGGTTTGGAAATATCGGTTTGTAAATGGATAGAAAACTGGCTAAAAGACAGAATTCAGAGAGTAGTGGTTAATGATTCTTACTCTGAATGGTCTAAGGTTATCAGTGGTGTACCCCAAGGTTCAGTGCTGGGACCCTTACTTTTTACTATCTTTATAAATGATATTGGGTCTGGGATCAAAAGTAACATTTCTGTCTTTGCAGATGACACCAAGCTATGCAGTGGAATAACGTCCTTACAGGAGGTCTCCAATTTACAAGCCGACCTCAATGCCCTGTTTAGTTGGGCGACTATGTGGCAGATGAGGTTTAATGTTGATAAATGTAAAGTTATGCACTTGGGGGCTAAGAATATGCATGCATCATACATGCTAGGGGGAGTAAAACTGGGGGAATCCATAGTGGAGAAGGATCTGGGGGTTTTGGTAGATCATAAACTCAATAATAGCATGCAATGCCAAGCTGCGGTTTCCAAAGCGAGCAAAGTCCTTTCTTGTATTAAGAGAGGTATGGACTCCAGAGAGAGAGATATAATTTTGCCCCTGTTCAAATCATTAGTAAGACCTCATCTGGAATATGCAGTTCAGTTTTGGGCACCAGTTCTCAAAAAGGATATTGGGGAACAGGAGAAAGTGCAGAGAAGGGCAACCAAACTGATAAGAGGCATGGAGGAGCTCAGCTATGAGGAAAGATTAGAGGAACTTAATTTATTCACCCTTGATAAGAGGAGATTAAGGGGGGATATGATCAACATGTATAAATATATAAGGGGTCCATATAGTAAACTTGGTGTTGAGTTATTCACTTTACAGTCAACAAAGAGGACAAGGGGGAACTCTTTACGTCTAGAGGAAAAGAGATTTCATCTCCAAATACGGAAAGGTTTCTTCACAGTAAGAGCTGTGAAAATGTGGAATAGACTCCCTGCAGAGGTGGTTCTGGCCAGCTCAGTAGATTGCTTTAAGAAAGGCCTGGATACTGTCCTAAATGTACATAATATAACTGGGTACTGACATTTTATAGGTAAAGTTGATTTTAAATTTAGCAAATTGGAGAATGCTCTGCTGGGTTTTTTTTTGCCTTCCCCTGGATCAACTGTGGGTATAGAATGGGGTATATGGGATTGTATGATATATATATATGTATATATATATATATATATATATATATATATATATATATATATATATATATATATATATATATATATATATATATATATATATATATATATATATATATATATTTTTTTTTTTTTTTTATTTGTGGTTGAACTGGATGGACTTGTGTCTTTTTTCAACCTAACTAACTATGTAACTATGTAACTATATTCTGTTATTTCAGCATGCAAAAGAGCTATACCATCAAATCTCCTGAAGAAACTCTAACGAGTGAAACATGTCGAGAATGGTAGCGCTGTACACACATTATGTCTGAATAACTCATATATCCTTGTTTATGGATGTATTATTGTTGTCCTTTTTTTCTATGTCTTAATATTTTGTGAAAATAAAAAATGATATTTTATTGACATCTCTACCTTCTGTCACTATGATCTAGATACTTGATACCGTTTAAAAGTCCCGGAGGTTTGTTACCTCTTTTCCTCTTCCCCCTCTTCAATATATATTTTCATTATTGGAATGTTGGTATCTTTAGTTTGACTGCTCCATCTTGCATTTTATCATTGTTAGAAGAGGGATTTACGGCAGGTTTTAGGATCCCTTGTTCACTTACATCAGTGCCGCCCCTGGCAAAAAACTTGAAGTCTGCTTTGCTGCACGCATCGGTCGTTACTGAAAAATTGGTTAAAGAGGTTGCTTTGGGATGCATGGCTGGCCTTTTCGAGAGGCGCCCCTTCCAGAACTGGTGGTTTCTCCGCTGGGGGTGGTGCCAAAAAAGGAGCCCAATAAGTTTAGATTGATCCATCACCTGTCATTCCCAAAAGGGGCTTCCGTTAACGATGCCATTGCTCCGGAGGAGTGTGCGGTGACATACACTTCCTTCGATGCGGCCGTTACATGGGTCTGGCTTTACGGTCATGGTACGTTAATGGCGAAATCAGACATCGAATCAGCTTTTAGGCTTCTGCCAGTGCACCCGGACAGTTTTTTCGGCTGCTGGGTTGCGCTTGGGAGGGATGGTTTTACGTGGATCGCTGCCTGCCGATGGGCTGTTCGATTTCTTGTGCCTTTTTTGAGCAGTTTAGCTCTTTCTTAGAGTGGGTCGTCTGGGACGTGTCGGGCATCAACTTGGTCATCCATTATTTGGAGGACTTCCTATGCGTTGGCCCGGCAGGCACCAATGTCTGTGCAGTTCTTTTGGGAACGCTACAACATCTGGTGGAGCGTTTTGGGGTACCACTGGCTCCGGAAAAGACAGAGGGCCCCATGGATTGCATTACATTTCTGGGAATTGAAATTGATTCTGAGAAGATGGAGTGTAGGTTGCCCGCAGACAAGCTGGAGCGGCTTCAGGAGGAAATACGAGGGACCGTAGCGATGCGGAAGTTGCAACTACGGCAGTTGCAGTCGATGCTAGGGAAACTTAACTTTGCTTGTCGGATTACACCGATGGGGCGCGTCTTTTGCCGCCGGCTGGCGGCCACTACTGCGGGCATCCGGGCTCCAACACATTATGTGACCCTCAATTGGGAACATAGAGAGGACCTGAAAGTTTGGCAAGGTTTTTTGGAATCTTTCAATGGCCGGGCACTTTGGATGTCTGGTCCCATTAGTAATGGTGATCTGGAGTTATTCACGGACGCGGCGGGATTCACCGGCTTCAAAGCCTTCTTTAAAGGTCAATGGTGCGCGGCACAATGGCCAACAGAGTGGTCTGAGGCTGGGTTGCTGAAGAACCTGGTTCTTTTGGAGTTGTTCCCTATCGTAGTGGCGGTGGAAATTTGGGGTTTGGGTTTAATTGCGACAACTTGGGGGTGGTGCAGATGGTCAATCGGCTGACTGCGGCCTCTGGGCCGGTGGTCAGGCTTCTGCGACACTTGGTACTGCGGTGTTTACAGATAAAAGCTTTCATCTGTGCTGTGCACTTGCCCGGGGTAGAGAACACGCTGGCTGACGCTCTGTCTCGTTTTCAGTGGGACAGGTTTGGGGGATTGGCACCAGAGGCAGAGTGTCACGGGATTGAATGCCCCAAGTGGTTGTGGAGCATAGTGCTGGAGTAGCAGCGCTGTGGATCAAGCAATCCATGAGTAAGGCTACATGGGATGCCTACTCGAAAGTTTGGCATGAGTGGTCAGCTTGCCTAGATGCGATCGGCATGGCCCTGGGTGATGCGGGCATGGCTCAGGCGGTGTTTTACCTTCTTAGCATTGCTATGGAAAAAGGGGTATCAGGGGCCACAATTGATCGGAAACTGGCAGGGTTGGCATTTTTGTTTAAATGGCAGGGTCAACAGGATCACACAAAGGAATTCTGGTTGAGGCAAGCGGTAAAAGGATATCGGAGGGCACACAAGTGTAGGGATGGGAGACGACCGGTCTCCTTTGGCCTACTTCGGGGCTTGTGCCGAGCACTAGTCTGTGTCTGTAGTTCAGCTTATGAACAGGCGCTGTTTCGGGTGGCATTTGCCCTTGCGTTCTTTGGGGCGTTCAGGGTCAGTGAACTGTGCAGCCCGTCCAAATGCGCTATGGGAGGTTTAGCGATGGGGGATGTGGAGCTAGGCCGGGATGTAGTCAGGATCTGGATCCGGCGGTCTAAGACAGATCAGGAGGGCAGGGGAGTTCAGGTGGAGGTGGCCAGGATCGGGGAGGCCGAGATTTGCCCAGTGAGGGCAGTGGGCATATTCCTGGAAATGCGACCACGGGTCGCGGGCTCTTTTTTCATGCATTTGGATGGTTCTTCACTATCCAAGTTTCAATTTATCGCACCGCTGGTGGATGCGGTTTTTGAACCGAAGAATTTCTCCTCCCACTCGTTCAGAATTGGGGCAGCTACGGAGGCATCTAGGGCGGGCTTTGGTGCTGAGGCAGTCAGGAGGATTGGGCGATGGGATTCAGACCGTTTTAAGCTATATGTACGCCCGCAGTTGCTGGTTTAAGCTGTGGTTTAGGCTGGTGGGGGGGGGGGGTTGTCACTGGGTTATGAGGTAGGTTTAGGTTATTCTTTCGGTTTGTTTAACCCTTTTTTTCATCTGCAGGTTACTAAGAGGGTCTGGTGTGGATATTGGGCCATTCTTTTGTTTTTTGGGTTTGCGAAGAGAGCTGACATTCGACCGAACGGCAGGCAACTTCGCATACCTAGACAGGAGGCAAAGGTTCGGTGGATTGGGGTCCCTGGCATGCGGTGGAACAGGGTGTTGGGAGAAGTGCATAGATTTTCCAGTCTCGACAGGCCACCTAATGTTTTACTGTTACACGTAGCAGGCAATGACATGGGGGCCAGGTCCATGAGGCAACTTATCCGGGACATCAAATGTGATTTCCTGAGGTTAAAATCAGCTTACCCGGGCATGGTCATGATCTGGTCAGATATGGTGGGCAGGATGGCATGGCGATGGGCTCTTTCTGATAAGAAGGTGGACAGGGCCAGAGTTAAGGTGAATAAGAAGGTGAGCAGGTTCTTCATCTGAAATGGGGGACTGGCAATACGCCATAGGGAATTGGAGATAGACACCTGGCGGTACTTGAGGAGCGACGGCGTCCACTTGAATGACGTGGGTACCGATCTAGGGGCGTTGGGCCTTCAGGAAGGCATTCAACTAGGGCTGCGCATATGGAGGTGCTCAAAAGGGTAAGGCTTTACCCCTTTCGAGCTGTGGCGGTTCTTGGGGTTTTAAAAGAGGAAGTTTGGTACAGGAAAAAACCTGTTGTACCCATCCATGGGATGGGAGGGGTTTAATGTACTTTAAGGTTACGAAGGGTTAACCTCGAAGGGTTTAATAAGGGTAGGTCACTGCTACAGTGGGTTATAGCCTCAGAGACAGGGGTTGCCGTCTGGAGGTCAAGAGGTTAAAAAGTTGAAGTTATTTTGCAGTGACCAGTATGTTGTTATGCTACGTACCCATGACCCTTTGAAAGGCTGGGAATGTTTACAGTTTATTGAAACTAATTTAAATATATTTTGTTTAATAAAGTTTAGGCCTGATGGCCATTTACTCCAAATCTAGTCCAGTTGTGGTTAATGGGGTTTGGAGAGGAGTACCTGTTATGGGAAGGTTTATTTGGTTTGTCATAGATATGTAAATATATCTATGCTTTTATTCAGGCAACTGAGGTAAGTCCTACAGATGTCATAAGTAAATTCCTATGCAGTAGAAAACAGCTGGACAAACTCTTCAGAACACTAGCCAGTGTTCCCTTGTTCTCTCAGCTGACCATACAGCACACCAGAAGGGGTTAAAAGCACACGTCTATTGATCCTTCAGGTTGACTGTACTCACAAAATGTCCTGGGACAGCCAGTAGCCTCTTTCCAACTTACAAGTGACACTCTATACCTGTGATACCAAACCAGATCTTGAATAGACAGCCCCTTTAGCACTGCAGCACACTCTCGCTTAAGTCAGGCCCCCAAGCTGCCCACCTGAGACTACATGGCAGTAGGTCCCAGATATCAAGCAATTAAGCTACAAGTTTGAAAATGACTGACCTCAGAGCTCCGTCCCGCACCATAGCATCGGCGCTCGTAGTGGAGAGTCTCTCTCTCCCCCCCCCGGACCGGCGATCAGGACCGGAGTGCTCCGGACACCCCCCCCCGCACCCCAGGAATCGTTTTCCGGACGTTTATTCAAGCCCCACAGGCCGATCGTGAGACCAAGCAACTGTGCAGGCGCGGTATACTGTACAGGCCGCATGATAACAGGGCTCCGGCCTGTACAACGGAAACAATAGCGGGGCCTATACTACCCCCTCAAACCCAGGGCCAGGATCAGCCTCTCCCACACACCCTCAGGCACCTGCAGAGACAGTATTGGTGGGCCTTTATACTATACAAGGGCAGATTTATACTAACCTGCTGGGAGTAGCAGTGCTATACAAGATGCCGGCGGACAGATCTCCTCAGATCTCCTCAGGCAAGGCGGCCTCCCCTCCCTGGCGGATTGCTCTTCAGGAGGAGGTATGTGGAATTGCACAATCGCCCCCCCCCCCCCTCATAGGGAGCCACATTCTCCTGCTTCTACAGTCTCCCTAATCAACCAGGCTTTAGAGGACATGAATATACCCCCCACAGGCCTACCCACACAGGAACCCTCATTACAGCAACAAGGCCCCAGTCTATTCACCTCACACCCCCAGGACATTAATCTGCTGTTTGACAGATTTGCTGAAATGCTTGACAGGGGCCTTGCTCACACAGCTGCCAAAATCACCTCAGATATTACTTCAGACATAAAATCGGATCTTCACATGTTGGGCTCTCGCATTGAACATATTGAAGACAAATTAGACGCCACTATTGATCAAGTTAACCAGAACACCGATCGATTCAAAGAATTGCACGGGCAGCTAGATGAGGCAATGGCCAAAATTGATGACCTTGAGAATAGGTCCAGAAGACTGAACTTTAGGATCAGGGGACTTCCAGAGGACATCGTTGACATCCCAGGAGCGGTACACACCCTGATCAAAGATCTGATTCCGGATATTGGTACGCACAAATTGGAACTGGATCGGGCTCATAAAGCTCTGGGGCCCCAGCGTTCTGATAGCCTACCCGGGACATAGTAGTGAAACCCCATTTCTACACTGTGAAGGAAAAAGTCCTGCGGAGAGCTCGTACAATAACGCATATGCAACTTATGGGACATTCGGTTCAAATTTACGCCGACATTTCTCCCTTCACTATACAATGACGGCGGGCACTCAAACCCCTCCTGGCTGTTCTACAACAGAAAAACATCAAATACTGGTGGCTATTCCCTCTGAACCTGAAATTTGACTTTAATGGCAAACAATACAGATTCGCCACGATGGCAGAAGGGGAACTTTTGCTGAAAAAACTGGGTCTGCTACCTTCCGAACCATCTTCTCCGATGCAAGCAACCTCTTTCAACATGTCCAAAAGACCTCCACCTCAAAGCCCTCTCACCCCGGCGTGGCAAAAACCGAAATACAAGAAGAGCAAGGAATCCGCAGCTACCTGAACTGATGACTGTTATTCATTTTTGCTCTCTCTTTTTTGACCCTTTAGGGGATTTTTGGGCATGCATGGCCCTTAGGCCCCATTGCCTTTCACGTTATTTACGCATCTCTTTGACTGTCTAACTGACCCCCAATTTACCCTGGGACTGTTTTGCATGTTTTTACCTCCCATTTATTTGCTAACCTTAAGCGGGCTATTCCCGTTAAGATGATCTCTAGGGAGGTCTTATAGCTTTTCCCTTACACTTGGGCCCCTTCTTCTTTTTCCTTTTTTTTCTCTTTTTTTTATTTTTTTATTTTTTATTTTAGTTATATTTTTTTGCACATCCTATTTTTGGGATTCCTGGGATAGTTAATATATCCTTTCCTGTTTCCCGTCCCGTATAATGCCTTACCACTTCACTGGTAACTTATTTTTTTTACCTTTTTTTTATTTTTTAATTTTTTCTTATTTATTTTTTTTTTGATCACCTGTTCGCTGTTCTAGGGGGAGGGAGTGGATCTCCACTCACTTCCATTTTTTCTATTATGATACTATAGTTACGGACGCCGTGTTTGGTGCTGTGACCATGTGCCCCATCCTACTCTCGGAGCCGGGAAAATTTAATTTTTTCCCTGCTTCTAGTTAGGATCACCCCCACTAGGTGGGGGGAACGATTTGATACCTCGGACTATGGTGTACATTTTTTCACCATACTCCTGGACCTTTTTGATTTTTTGTTCTCTCTCTTCTGTCTCTTTTCTCTTTTTTTCACCCCTATCTAAACTTGCTTGTCTTTCAGTGACAGTTGCGGTCTCCTTCACCGGCGGCTCCTGGTCCCATGATACTTCAAGTGTTCCAATGGACTGCTCCAGTGGACCACCTCCCCGATCTGAGGTAAGTGATTGGAGATTGCTGGCATCTCTCCCTCTTACACCCGATGGCTGACCACACCACTTCTAATCAAACGCTGCGTATAGCTTTCCACAATGTACAGGGAATAAACTCCCCTGTAAAGCGTTGGAAGATGTTTTAATATTACCATGACAAAAAAAATTGATGTATTGTTTTTACAGGAAACACATTTCCCGAAATCCTATGCCCCTTCTTTCATACACGCTAAATTCCCTGTATTTTATCTGGCCAATTCCGATACTAAGACCAAAGGGATGGGCATACTTTTCTCCCGGCATACCCAATTCTCACTGATCTCTGAACACAAGGACCCTGATGGCAGGTTTATTTTGATTAAAGGACTCATTGATGATCAACTGTATTCCCTGATTTCCTACTAGGCGCCTAATCGCGGCCAATCCAAATTTTTTAAATCCCTTTTTAGCTTTCTCGCCCCTCTGTTGGAGGGCACAGTGCTCTATGGAGGTGACTCCAATGTTGCATTTGATGCGGGAAAGGATAGGTCTAGACCCCCAGGTAAAGATGTTGTGCGCCCCACCAGACAGAGTCTCAATATAGCCAGACAATTATTCCAACATGGCTTGATTGATGCCTGGAGGGAATCTAATCCGGGGGCACGGGACTACACACACTACTCGAGCCCCCACAACACGTTTGCTAGAATTGACCACTTCTTTATTCTGCAAAAACAAGTCCTGTTGTTACAAAAGGTTGTCATCAGAAACTCTGCCTGGTCGGATCACTCTTTCCTACTTTTGGTCATTCACAAACCATCATCACACCAACCTGCTTTTCACTGGAGACTGAATGCCTCCATTCTCAGTAACCCCTCTCATGTTAATGAGATTGAAAAAGATCTCAGAGAATATTTTGCTCTCAACGATGTTGGTAATATCTCGGCATCGACGTTGTGGGCAGCTCACAAATCATACATACGTGGCAAACTTATACAAATTTCTACGAGGATCCACAAAGCACGCAAACTAGACATAGCAAGGCTGGAAAAGGAGTTCCACTGTCTCAGCAAAATACACAAACATAACCCTTCTCCTAACTCCAAAGCAAAACTGGAAACTGCTCGCACGGCCCTTAACTTATCTCTCACAGCCTCAGTTGAGAAGAGCCTCCGCTGGGATGATGGGAGATTTTATCACCAAAAGGATAAATTGGGAACTATGCTGGCACGTAGAATCACTCCCAAGGTGAGAACGCGCACTTTCCCCAAAATACGTCTTCACAACGGATCTCTAACACAAAACCCACAGAAGATTACGGAAGCCTTCCATGACTTCTACCGTTCTCTATATAGTGAACGCACCTCAGAACCCTCTCCCACCTTCATTGGCTCCTATCTTAACTCACTATGTATCCCCAAACTAAAAGTACACCATAGGGATAGCCTTGAGGACCCTGTGACAACGGAGGAAATAACTCAAGTAGTCCGCAATCTCAAAAATAACTCTGCTCCGGGTCCGGATGGCTTTTCCATCCCATATTACAAGTGCTTCACCCCAATACTTTCTCCCTATCTAGCTAGATTCTTTAACCTGCTTCGCAAAGACACCCATCTTGATACTTCTCTTAACTCGGCTTTTGTCACGGTGATACCAAAACCTGGCAAAGACACTAGCTGTGTCACTAACTATCGCCCCATATCGTTAGTAAATAATGACCTTAAAATTCTAACAAAAATCCTCGCAAACAGAATATCCTCCTTTTTATTAGCTTGTATGTTCACAAGGACCAAGTGGGCTTTATCCCCGGGAGACAGGGTCCAGACCAGATCAGAAGAGCCGTTGATGTAATATCGCTCCTACAGTCTGGCTGGGACAAAGGTCCATTGCAACAAGGCTTTTTGCTCTCTTTGGATCTAATGAAAGCCTTTGACTCTGTCTCCTGGTCCTTTCTTTTCCCGATTCTTCAAACTTGGGGCTTTGGCGATTCCTTTCTCAATTTAATAAAAGCTTTAAATTCCTCACCGTGTGCCCAAATCAAACTGCAATGTTTTTATTCTCAGCCTTTTCGAATCTCCAGGGGCACTAGGCAGGGATGTCCCCTGTCCCCCTTGATCTTTGCCATGGTCTTTGAGACACTTGCTATCGCCATTCGGGACAATCCCGATATACATGGAGTACGTTGTGGCCCGCACACCCACAAATGTGCTCTTTTCGCTGATGACGTGCTTCTTTTTATCACTTCTCCACTAGTCTCCTTACCTAACTTATGCAGGGTTCTTGATGACTTTGGCAAAGTGTCTGGGCTTAAAGTTAATTTCTCAAAATCAATAGCTCTTAACGTGAATTTACCGGACCCCCTTGTTTCACAACTCAAGGAAAGTTTTCGATTTAATTGGGGGACATCCCTGATACCGTACCTAGGTATTAACCTCACGGCATCCATTGACACTCTCTATAAGGCAAACTTTCCCCCTCTATATCTTAAACTTGAGACAGACTTGAAGTGCTGGGATTCACTTGGACTCTCCTGGCTAGGTAGAATTAACTCGATAAAAATGACCATCCTTCCCCGAATCCTTTATTTTTTTCGATCCCTTCCCATACCTATCCTGAAAGATCATCTACGGAAGTTTCAGTCTAAAATTGTCAAATTCATATGGGGCAAAAAGGGACATAGACTGGCTAAAAGCACCCTTCATAGACACAGGAATCAGGGAGGTTTGGGAGTTCCCAACCTTCTTTGGTATCACCAGGCGGCACAACTCGCACAATTATCCACCATATACTCTAAATTTGAACATCCGGATTGGGTTCACATGGAGCGCCAAGCTATCCCCCAGCACACTATGGATTATATCCTATGGGCCTCTGCCAAATCTAGACCTGCCATCATGGTTCCCACACTATCTCACTCACTCACATTGTGGGACTCGCTCAAATTCAACCCACGGTTGGTTTCACATTGGAAACCGTTGTCCCACCTGTTCCACAATCCTATATTTCCTCCTGGAATGGACATTAAAGCATTTCAATGGTGGCTGGACAAAGGGATGTATAGGATAGGACACTTCACTAACACCACGGGCCCACTCACCATGGCCCATTGCGTTAGTAAACTCGACATGCCAAATGTGGAACAGTTCCGATACAGACAAATTGCCCACTTTATCCGGTCCCTCCTTCCTCCTAGATCTAACTCTCTCTTGGTCACGGATTATGAAAGTTGGTGTGGTCAAACTGAGGAGCAGAGGGGTGGGATTACTGTAATTTACCAATCGCTTGCTCATGCTGATACCAAAACACTCTATATGAGAGAATGGGAAAACGACCTACAGCATAAGTGGAGTGTAGCAGAATGGCCTCTAGGACAGCCTCGAAGGGATTCTTGAATGTCGCTTTGATAGAAGCTAATCTGAAAACCCTCATGAGGTGGTATATGGTTCCTTTGCGACTTTCAAAAATTTTTCTTGATGCTTCGCCTTTATGTTTCCGCAACTGCGGACATGTGGGATCTATGTTGCATGTATGGTGGGATTGTCCCAAAATCAGGAGTCTATGGAATAAACTATTTCACATCATTAGGAAAATTACTGGTGTTCCTATACAACAATCGCCTCACATAGCTCTGTTAAATTTTCCTTGCTCTATTGCTCCCAAACTTACCCAACGACTCATTCAATTCATACTTATTGGTACTAAACTCACGATAGCAAGGGCATGGAAAACACCAACTGTTTCTCTTTATATGGTCAAAAGGAAAATCTCGTGGTCATGATTCAGGTAAAAACGGCCAGTATTCTTCTTGAATCTACCGCTAAACATGATGCTATATGGTCTCCTTGGACTAGATATATGTCTATACCAGACATTGTTTAATTTTGAATCAGGGTGCCGCTGGTGAATGAGATTCGCTCTGTTGTTCTTTAGCTCCTCCTTCTCCTTTTTCTTTCCTATCTTCTGTCCTGTCCTTTTCTTTCTTTCCCCCATACTGATTTTTCCTTTGTAATTGGCCAGGGGTGTATGAATATTCTTGCTCCCATCTGCATGGTTTCTGCCTATCATCCAGAACTTTCCTTAGTTGCTTGGATACAGGGAAACTCAAGACAGCATGGGCAGCACCAGAGCACACAGAGCAGACTACACTAGCCGATCACCTCTCTCTGTTAAGCAGACAGTAAATATATTTACCAAGCTGTTCCTCTATTAAGCAGAGCAACCAAAAACTATGCTACACTAATCCTAGCACCTACCTAGGAGGGTGCTACATACAATATAGAATATAGGGCAGAAGTCTGTAAAGCACAGAGTGCAGAGATCAGGGGTGTGTTTTGCATTACCTACTGCTACCCCTGCACCCTTTGCACAACACACACCTGATCCGTGCACTCTGTGGGTTATGTATTCCTGACTTCTACACATGTGCATTACTTACTGCTGCCCCTGCACCCTTTGCACATGTGCAGAAGTCAGGATTACATAACCCACAGAGTGCAGGGGTCAGGCATTTGAACTGTACAAAATGCAAGGGTCAGGAGTGTATAATGCACTGTGTATGGGGCAGGAGTATATAATGCATACAGTGCAGTTACTAGGGGTGTATAATGCATATATTGAAGGATTCAGGACTATTGCTACTTACTTGTTATCCCACAAGACTTCTGTTCAAGAATGGTTAACGAGAATGGAGAGGACCAGGCAGTCCCTATCTCTGCTTCTTGGCCCTTCTAAGGATCCTCACCTTTGGTGTATGTGCGGTGCGGTCCGTTTGGGTTCCCCCCTGTTAGATCCAATAGGTATCCCTCCTGTCCTAGACTCCTTTTGAACCTCATCTTTATTCCTGTGTACCTGCATTCCCTGGGGTCCCTGTGCACTTTCATGTATCTCATACATATTGTTGCTTCTAGGTTTCTGTAAGCTCAGCATCCCACTGTGCTAAGATACTGTTATTTCCCTGTGAGCCTGCACCTCAGTGCAGTAAGTGTTTCTTACTAGTGTTCCGTGTCTGTGTCCTGCCTGACAGCAAGCCTGAACTCTTCTCCTCAAACAAGCAAAACTGTTCTCTTCCTCCCAATACAAATCTCAACTCCCAGCACAAATCACCAGCCCCCAAATTTCCCTTCCTAGCACAAATCCTCTGCAATCTTTTGCAAAGAGCACAATTTTCACATACAGTAAAAGCATACACTGGCAGCACATAGTTGGCTGTTGACAGGGCTGGCCCAATAGATTGTGCTGCCTGGGTCCAAGAATTAAATGCAAAAATACAGATGCCCCTATCAGAGACTGCCCTCATCACAGAGCCACCCATCAATATCCCCCCTCCCCATCACAGACTTCCATCATCACAGATCCCCCCATCACAGACTCCCCTCATCACAAACTCCCTTCATCACAGATCCCCCCCCCCATCACAGACTCCCCTCATCACAGATCCCCCCCATCACAGATCCCCCCATCACAGACTCCCCTCATCACAAACTCCCCTCATCACAGATCCCCCCTCATCACAGACTCCCCTCATCACAGATCCCCCCCCCATCACAGATTTCCCCCTTAACAGACTCCTCTCCATCACAGATCCACCCATCACAGACTCCCCTCATCACAGATCCCCCCTCATCTCAGACTCCCCTCATCACAGATCCCCCATCACAAACTCCACTCCATTACAGATCCACCTATCACAGACTCCCCTCATCACAGTCTCCCCTCATCACAAACTCCCCTCATCACAGATCCCCCATCACAGACTCCCCTCCATTATAGATCCCCATCACAGACTCCCCTCATCACAGAGTGCCCCATCACAGATTCCCCCTCATCACTAGGGATGAGCCGAACACCCCCGGGTTCGGTTCGCACCAGAACCCGCAAACAGGCCTAAAGTCCTTGCAAACTTAAGAACCCTGTTAATAACAATGGACGCAAATGTTCAAAATCAAAAGTGCTAATTTTAAAGGCTAATATGCATGTTATTGTCATAAAAAGTGTTTGGGGACCTGGGTCCTTCCCCAGGGGACATGTATCAATGCAAGTTTTTTTTTTTAAAACTGACGTTTTTTCAGGAGCAGTGATTTTAATAATGCTTAAAGTGAAACAATAAAAGTGTAATATTCCTTTAAATTTCGTACCTGGGGGTGTCTATAGTATGCCTGTGAAGGGGGGCATGTTTCCCATGCTTAGAACTGTCCCTGCACAAAGTGTAATTTTTGCAGGAAAAAAAGCTATTTAAAATCACTCGCGGCTAATGAATTGTCGGCTCCCATAACACAGAGAACAGTCATTCATTGAAAGTCATTGATAAAAAAAAAAGTCATTGATAAAAAAAAAAAAAAAAAGCGTGGGGGTCCCCGCAAATTCAATTACCAGGCCCTTCAGGTCTGCTATGGATATTAAGGGGAACCCGGCCAAAAAAAAATGGAGTGGGGTCCCCCTCAAAATCCATACCAGACCCTTGAGGTCTGGGATGGATTTTAAGGGGAACCCCGGCCAAAAAAAAAAAAATGGCGTGGGGTCCCCCTCAAAATCCATACCAGACCCTTATCCGAGCACGCAACCTGGTAGGCCGCAGGAAAAGAGGGGGGGACGAGAGCGCCCTCCTCTCCCTCCTGAACCGTACCAGGCCACATGCTCTCAACAAGGTGCCCTCAAAGCACCTTGTCCCCATGTTGATGAGGACAAGGGCCTTGTCCCCACAACCCTGGCCATTGTTTGTAGGGGTCTGCGGGCAGGGGGCTTATTGGAATCTGGAAGCCCCCTTCAACAAGGGGACCCCCAGATCCCTCCACCCCTGTGTGAAATGGTAAGGGGGTACTTGTACCCCTACCATTTCACCAAAAAAGTGACAAAAATGGTAAAAAATGACAGGAGACGGTCTTTGACAATTCCTTTATTAAAAAATCTTCTTTCTTCTGGTCTTCCTTCTTCTTTCTTCATCCTTCGGTTTCTTCATCTTCTCCTTCCGGCATCTTCTTCCATCATCTTCTTCCATCTTCTTCTTCCTCCGATCCGCTTCTTCTTGCTCTGGTCTTCTCGTCCGGCATCTTCTTCCATGGCGTCGGCGTCTCTTCTTGGGCCGCTCCGTGCAATGAGAGGCTCCCGCTGTGTGAGGCTTCGCTGCGTCTGACAGGTATTTTATAACGGAGGGTGGGGCCACCTGGTGACCCCGCCCCCCTCTGACGTCATGGGGAAAGCCATAGGTAATTCCCCATGACGTCCCCATGAGCGGCCCAGAAGAGACACAGACGCCGTGGAAGAAGATGCCGGACGAGAAGACCAGAGCAAGAAGAAGCAGATCGGAGGAAGAAGAAGATGGAAGAAGAAGATGGAAGAAGATGCCGGAAGGAGAAGATGAAGAAACCGAAGAAGATGAAGAAAGGAAGAAGGAAGAAGACCAGAAGAAAGAAGATTTTAATAAAGGAATTGTCAAAGACCGTCTCCTGTCATTTTTAAAAATGTTGACACTTTTTTGGTGAAATGGTAGGGGTACTTTTGTACCCCCTTACCATTTTACACAGGGGGGGTGGGATCTGGGGGTCCCCTTGTTAAAGGGGGCTTCCAGATTCCGATAAGCCCCCCGCCCGCAGACCCCCACAACTAATGGCCAGGGTTGTGGGGAAAAGGCCCTTGTCCTCATCAACACTTTTTGGCCGGGGTTCCCCTTAAAATCCATCCCAGACCTCAAGGGTCTGGTATGGATTTTGAGGGGGACCCCACGCCATTTTTTTTTTTTTTTTTTTTGGCCGGGGTTCCCCTTAATATCCACAGCAAACCTGAAGAGCCTGGTAATTGAATTTGGGGGGACCCCCACGCTTTTTTTTTTTTTTTTTTTTTTTTTTTATCAATGACTTTTTTTTTATCAATGACTTTCAATGAATGACTGTTCTCTGTGTTACGGGAACCGGCAATTCATTAGCCGCAGATGGCTGCCTTAGATGACACAACAGGATGAAGAAAGGAAGGAAGGTGTTTTAATGTGATACTGCAATGCTGTACTAACAGCACGCACACACTAATCCCCAGAATCACAGCACAGATAATGTCAGCAGTCAGCAGCACTGCAGAATGGATTACAGCACATAACATCACTGACATGCTGGAACACAATATACGAGACCGCCGGCGCGGCGGCCTTATATAATGTGGGTCGTGTACTAAACTCCCTGAGCTATAATTGGCCACAGGCAGGATTTATGGCTCTCCTCGATTTATGGAATTATGGCTCTCCTCGCCGCTGGCTCTATGATTGGCCAAGCTTGCGGGGTCACAGTGCATGCTTGGCCAATCATCAGCCAGCAATTCACTGCGACTGGCGCAGTGAATTGCGGGCCGCTCGCATCACACGAATTTGATGCGAGCGGCCCAAATAGTTCTGGGCTCGTCGAGCGGGCGAACGTCTGATGTTCGATTCGAACATTGGGTTCGAATTGAACACCGGGCCCATCCCTACTCATCACTGACTTCCCTTCTCACAGATCCCCACCCCCCATTACAGATTTCCTCCATCACAAACTCCTCTCCATCACATATGCACCCATTACAGACTCCCCTCATCACTGATTTCCCACATCACAGACTACACTCCATCACACATACACCCATCACAGACTCCCCTCATCACAGATCCACCCTCATCACAGACTCCCCTCATCACAGATCCCCCATCATAGACTCCTCTCCATCACAGATCCACCCTCATCACAGACTCCCCTCATCACAGATCCCCATTATAGACTCCTCTCCATCACAGATCCACCCATCACAGACTCCCCTCATCACAAACTCCTCTCATCACAAACTCCCCTCATCACAGATCCGCCATCACAGACTCCACTCAATTTAATTATCCAAGACTTTTTAAAAGATAATTGACCAAAATGTACTAAAAAAAATGACTTGCATGGGTTTTACTACAAGACCTAAAAAACACACATTGACCATCAGCAGGACAATTTTTTTTTTTTTTCTTTTTTTCTTTGCCACGTCAGTTCGAACTTTCAAAAAGGACCTGATTCAAATTTTACTATTCATCTCTGTCCTGATCCGTCGTCACATCATTGTGGCGTAACTCAACTTGATTTACGAAGTGTTTGTTTAATACAGATAAGATACTCATTCAACAACGTAAATAAAAAATAAAAATAAAAAAAGGAGGACTATCCTTTAACACCTTTTCCACCCCTTCCACATCGCATCGACTCCACACTTTTTCTGTCTTGATCTTATTTTCAAAGACTCTCCCATCGGAGTTTAAAACTGTATCCTGACGGCTTCAGCATAACTCCAGGTTTTTTTAAATTTCATCCACCCATCCCATTTTTCCCCTGTTTCCCCCTCTCTCTCTTCAAATCTGACCCTCAGGGACTCCATTATACGAGTGTTCTCTACCATATCAATCCAATCCCAAATAGCTGGACTCTCCTGGTTGCGCCAATTTCTAGAGATCGCCCGCTTGGCGGCATTGAGAAGGTGTGGTACCAAAGTTTTCTCATATTTTTTAACCTCAGTTCTGGTCCCGTGCAACAGAATGACCCACGGGTCCTTTTCAAGCTCCTTACCAGTAATTTCCTTAATATAATTTATTATTTTTATCCAATAAGATCTAATTTTGCCGCACTCCCACCAAAGGTGTGCCATCGTCCCTTTCTGTTTACAGCCTCTCCAGCATTCTATGGAAGCCCCTACTTGATATCTGCTTAATTTGACTGGGGTGATATACCACATGGATAGGCATTTATAGTTCAGTTCTACAGATCTTACATCTATTGCTGACCTGTGGGTTAGTTTTAAAATTTTTCCTAAAGTGAGTGTGTCTACTTGCGTGCCCAATTCTCTCTCCCAATTTAAGATGTATGGTGGTATCTCCCAACAATCCACTTTGAGTAATAACTTGTATATCTTAGAGATCCTCTTTTTGGCCTTTACAGCTGTGAAGGTACGTTCCCACATCGTCAGGTCCTCCCCTGACCTAATAGGCTGGGGGAGACTTTTAACAAAGTGGCACAGTTGGAGGTAGCGCCACTCATTCATCCTAAACAGTTCCCTCTTAGTGCATAATTCATTAAATAATAAAATGTTTCCGTCGTGAACTATATCTTTAATTTGTACGTGCGCTTTTTTGACCTAACCCCCACCCATCTTGTCTGTCCCTGGTTCAAAATAATCATTATTTTTAAGTGCCAATAGTGGCAAATTATAATTCCCATTAAAGTGCTTGTAAAACTTATCCCAAATTTTAAAAGTATTTGAGGTTATTATGTGCATGCTTTCCCCCATGGATCTGTGAGATGGCGGATTCCAAATAACTATACCCAGTTGTGATTTACTTAGTGCTATTTCTAGTCTTACCCACCGTTTGTCACTTTGTTCTTGTCCCCACTCTGGGATTCTAGAAAGGACTATAGCATAGTAATAATTAATTATATCCGGAACCGCTAGGCCTCCCTGTTTTTTTTCCTGTTTTAATGTGCGGAGTGCTATTCTATGTTTTTTGTGCTTCCAAATAAAATTCATAATTAAGGACTTTACTTTCCTAAGATAAGTTAGTGATAAGGGAATAGGTAACATCTGGAATTTGTAGGTGATTAGTGGTAGGATCATCATTTTCGCTGTGTTTATTCGCCCTACCCAAGATATAGGTCTATTGTTAAACTCCTTACATTTTTTCGCTATTTCATCGAGCAAGGGCAGATAGTTAATTTTAAACATTTCTCTCAAAGATTTAGACAGAATTATACCTAGGTATTTCATTTGTTTCTTCCAGGGGAACTGAAATCTAGCTTGTAACTCCTGTTGTTCTATTCTATTTAAATTTATATTCAAGATAAAGGACTTAGTTAAGTTCACTTTAAAGTTAGAGATCTCGCTATATTGTTTCAGGGTTCTTAAGAGGTTGGGCATTGATGTCCGTGGGCTTTCTAGGTAGAACAGAATAACAATCGGCGAATGCCGCTAACTTATGCTCGTCTCCATCTGCCACTACCCCTCTTATTCCCGGGTTTCCCCTAATTGTTGCTAACAGAGGTTCCAGAGTCAGAATAAATAGAAGAGGGGACAATGGGCATCCCTGCCTGGTTCCATTTTCCATCTCCATCAGAGACGAGGTAAACCCATTTATCTTTATTCTAGCTTTGGGGTGGCCATACAGTACCCCAATTCGTTGGATGATATTGGGGCCAAACCCCATGTGAGCGAGTGTTTGTAGCATGAGTCCCCAGTCTCCCCTTTAAAACGCTTTTTCTGCGTCAATTGAAAGGAGTAGTCCTGGGGACCCCGCTTCCTTGATGGCTTGTATTAACAGCAACGTACGTACCCCGTTGTCCCGTCCCTCTCGGCCAGGGACCAAACCTACCTGGTCCGGATGGATCAGTGTGCTCATATGACCTCTGATTCTTTCTGCTAACACTTTGGCATACAGCTTTGTGTCCGCATTGAGGAGCGAAATTGGTCTATAGCTTGAGCACACTGATCCATCCTTACCTTCCTTGAGGATCACAGTAATATTTGCCGCTAATGAGTCTTCTGACATTCCATACCCAGAGCCCAGGCCATTAAAGTATGTACACAGTCTAGGGACCAACTGTTCCTGAAAGATCTTATAGTAAAATGCTGTAAAACCATCCGGGCCCGGGCTCTTCCCTAACGGAGAGCGCATCAGTGCCCTTTTAATTTCATCCTCCGTGAATGGGCTATCCAGTCCCTTACTCACAGCCTCCGGAAGTTTAGGGAGGTCTGCTTTTTTGAGAAATTTCTCAGTGAGCTGTACATTATCTCTTCTTGATTTCCCTTTCAGTTTCACTGAGTATACCTCCTCATAATACTCTCTAAAGGATTCAGCTATGTCCCTTGATAAGTATTTGAAATCTCCCTTCTTATCCCTTATCTTTTCTATATAGTTTTTCGTCCTTTTTCTTTGGAGAGTTCTGGCTAAATGTTTTCCCGATTTGTTTCCCCAGGTGTACCTTTCTTTAGCTATTCTGTTGTATGTTTGTTTTGTTTCTTGTTCAAAAAGATCTTTTAAAACCTCTCTTTTGGAAACTATTTCTAAATACAGGTTCCTGTTTATGTCAGGAGCGACTTTATGAATCTGTTCAGCTACCTTTATTTCTTCTGTTAAATCTTTTATTTTCTTAGTACGTTCCTTTTTCCTCCATGCTCCCTTGGCTATTAATATTCCCCTTATATAAACTTTATGGGTGTCCCAGAGGGTTGAGCCCTGTACTTCCCCGTTATCGTTACTATTGAAGTATTGTTCTATTTCACTCCTTATTTGTTCCACTAGGTCCGCATCCCGAAGTAGTTCCTCGTTTAATCTCCAGCTATAAGGTGGGGCCCACGAATCCGGACAACTCAATTTCATTGAAACTGGCGCGTGGTCTGACAGCGAAACTATCTCTACCTTTGTTTCTTCTACTCTGTCTAGTAAGCTGTGTTCCACCAGTATATGGTCCAGCCGTGAGTATGTCCCATGCACGGGGGAGAAAAATTTATAATCTCTAGTTTTGGGGTGCTGGGCTCTCCACACATCAACCAGCTGGCTAGAAAACAGTTTTTGTTTTATCTTTTTTAATTGTACATTACTTATCCCCCGTGCACTGGACGTACAGTCAATTTCAGTGTCCATACAGAAATTTAGATCCCCCATTAATATTACTGGGCCACGCCTAAAGTCTCGTAGCTTAAACAGAATCTCGCTCAGGAATTTAGTTGGGTTCACATTAGAGGCATATATGTTAGCAAGAGTATAGTCAATGCCGCAAAGCGAACCCCTCAGGAACAAATATCTGCCCTCTGGATCAACCATCCTGCTATCAACAGAAAACTGTATTTCCCTTGAAAAACCAATAGCCACTCCCCTTGCTCTAGCTATGATTGTATCCCCATAATACCATATCGGGAAAGAACTCGAAGACAATTTAATATTGGAGGCATGGCACAGGTGCGTCTCCTGCAGAAAGACCACACCCGCCCCATAGCTCTCCAATTCTCCCAATATCATTTGTCGTTTTCCCGGTGAGTTCATTCCCTTTACATTATAGGATATAAATTTAATTGCCGTCATCCTATATCTATAGCGGTAATCTTTTTTTTTTTACCAGAAATAGAGTACCCTCGATGTGGAGATTATCCCTTCCCCCCTCCCTTCTCCCCCCATCCCTCCCTTCCCTTCCCTCCCCCCGGACCTCTACTGAGGTCTTGGAGTCGTGAGAGGCCATATTGATCTATGGCCTATCACGTTTCTCCTCCTGAGACTAGGTAAGGTGGAGCTCTGATAGTTGGATTCACCCATCTGTCACCCTCTCATTGGGGTGCAGGGGGACAGCGGGCTCCTCCCCGGAGCTCACAGTCAGTGTGCCTGCCGGTCGTACCAGTCACCTCCTCTGCCCCCACCCCCCCATGCCACCCCTCCTCTCCTCCGACCCCGTCCACCCACCCAGGTAACACTGGCACTTGTAGCTGAAGTTTCTCACAGAATCACGGGAGATCTTCCGGGAATCTTAGTGTTGCAGAGCAGCCATCTTTTCTTCCTATCAGGCACGCAGGGAAACCCCATTTGTATTTAATGTTAGATTGACGAAGCTTTTCCAGCAGGGGTTTTTGCAACCTTCTCCTTTCGAGGGTTTGGGGAGCTAAGTCAGAATAGATCTGGACTTCCGAGTCCTCAAATTTCAGTGGTGCATTCAAGAAAAGTTTAGACCAAATTTCTGCTTTTTCCTCATAATGCCGGAATCTGACTATAATGTCGCGCGGTCTTCCTGTTTCCATATCGTTTGGCCTCCCCACTCGGTGAACCCTCTCGATCTTTAATGGATATTCCTCTCCTTTTCCCAACAGGGGGTTAAACATGTTTCTCATTATCGCTCCTAAGTCTTCCCCTCTATGCTCTGGCAATAATTTTATCCTGATATTTTGACGTCTGTTCCTATTTTCGAGGTCCTCCATTTTATACTGGATCTCCCTCTGGTTGTGCAGGGTTCTATTAAGCTGTTCTTTTAATCTGAGTATTTTTAGGTCCTGGGAGTCCACTCTATTCTCTACTGCCTCCACTCTTGTCAGAAGATGACCCAGATCATCTCTTAATAACTTTATTTCTCCTTTAATCACATTTTCCATGTTCAGGAACATTGCCTCCATTTCCAATTTAGTAGGAAATATTATAGTAGCTGCCTGATCTTCCGTTCTACTGCTCAGATCTACTTCATCCTCCCACGTGAGCTCCCCCCCTGTTTGATCCAATCTCTCCTCAGTCTTTTTTTCCTTCCCTTTCCTTCTCTCCATCACAGCTTTGGGAGGTTGCTCAAGGTTCTGAGAATTAGGACTAGTTCCTGGTTTCAAATATTGCTTTATGGAACACGTTACTGTTTTTGGGGTTTTAGGGGGTCCTTTCTTAGAAATTTTGCTCATAGTGCCTATCCGGCCAAGAAATCCTCTCCTCAGTCTATTAAATTTGTCCCGGGTATATAGTTATAAAACTTCAATAGGGGCCAATAGCTGTTAGCCTTCTCCTCTGACCTTTGTCCTTTGCAGCGCCTTTGTCTCACCTCACGGCGACACTACCAGAGTATTTAGAGTATTCCATATATGGCCCTATTTATAAATTATAATTTCCAAACCCCCTCTCCTTCCACCCTCACAGTTTAGTATATCAGCCCAAATCTCAGGGCCTCACCGCTATTTGGGTAGTACATGGTCGTCCATGACCATAGCGCATGGCCCCAAGCAGCATTCCCCGTTGGTGCGAATGGGTCAGCTTCCCTCTGGATACACTGTTTTGTTGGGCCCCTTCATATATTTATGCGTTTATATCTTGTCAGGCGCAGACTTGTGACCCCTTCCTGTTTGGGTTTACACACCCAAGAGGGAGAGGGAGTACCTCGCAAGAAGAAGAGGGGGGGACAGAAATCCAACCCAATTCTTACCACTTTAGATCTAGTGACTTATTTCATTCCGGCATAGCAATATAAAAAAAAAATAACAAAAAAAAACAAAAAAAACCCCGGCATTTAGCTTCCTAAGACAGGTAGGAGGTCAAACAGAATTGGGGACAGATTAGCAAGTTGCTGTCAGTTCCTTATTGCTAAGTTCCATCTACAGCTGAGCGTCAGATGCCACAGTTAGCAAGGGGGAAATCTTCTCACTGCCGCATGTATGAAACAGAAAGAAAGGCAATTCCCTTCCGCCGGCTTACCTCATCTGGCAGTCAATTTCAGTTTTACCCCGCACAGTAGCACAGTATCTCCCTGGCGGGTACCAACAATACTCACGGACCCAGTTGGAGAACGGGGTGACGGCTCTGTAGGGGTGACGTCGGACAACTCCTTTTGATCAGCATTGAGGGGAGCTCGTGGAGGGGGAGGTTACGAGGTGATCCCATTGGGCGGCTAGCATCGCAGGTGGTGGCAGTGGAGGATCAGCGGCAGAGGCAGGCAGACAGACTGGCGGCAGATGTACCGCGGCGGTCTAAGATGATAACGCCGATCCCACTGGCATGCTCATTGATCCGGGGGAGAGGGGGAGACGATCATGGAGCCTTTCCCGCTCCATAGAACCAGCGCTCTCCCTCCTCGCGGCAAAAGCCGCATTCAGCAAGCCCGCTGTGCCAGGCCCCTCCCTTCGTGCCGCCCACTACGTCAGCACGTCCTGCATGCTCCCAGGCAAAGTTAGCAGGACTGCGCTAGGCCCAAATTTACAAAAGAATAAGAACATGGGCTGGAAGCTTACTGCAATAATTAGTACTGCAGAGGATACAGCAGTGTAAAACTGGCCCGCAGCAGAACAAATTGAATTAATGATAATAGGCCTAACTGGTATATGCTTAACTTTTATTTTATCTGTGGGTATAGGGGTTTAGTAAATGTGAGTGATATAATGTGAGGTCGTTTAGGTGTGCACTATTTTTGCAATTTTATTGATTCTTTCAAACGATGCAGTGGCATGCTGTCAACAAAAGGAAGCTCCACTTCCGTTTCCGATGCTCAATGTAAGAAGCAGTAGAGCAAATAAGTTCTGTCCTTCGAACCTGACTTACCAACCAGAGATGGGAACCTTAGTGTTCGCTATTGTTCCAGTAACAAACCTCGTTCCATCAATGGACAAATATTTGAAAAATTGGTCACAGTCAAAGTTTAAAGACGGCAACTGCCTGTAACCCAAGATGACCGACCATGCGGCCTCCAGTGACTTTGCCTACTCTGATGCAAAGCCTACTGGACTTCCAGCTTCTCTGACCCTGGACTAACTTACCAACAAGGTGGTCCAGCAGAAACATGAACCCACTGTTTACATACAAGAAGAAATCACCCCTTACTTGCAAGAACTCCTTTGTACGGTGGAACAATATGATACTCATTCCTCCAGCACTAGGTGTGAGTAAATATACCAGAGGACTTGCTTGCCATTGCTCAGTCCCACTATTGACATACAACATGTACGACGAGCTGTACTATGCTGGCATTACTGTAGTGGAGGTGTTGCAGGCAATCTCTTAAGCTGCTTGCACATGACTGCAAGAGGGCCATACAGCATATCATTTGAGTATCATTTTCTGCTTGCACATCCAAGCAGCAATTGTGTACAGGGATGTATGCGCACATGCCCCTGTATGCAAGAACCTCTTGGTTGTGTGTGAATTGCATGCAGCCTATCATTAATTTTGACAGGTTGCTGGCAGCAGACTGTATACTGCATCTGTGATGCCAGGGCAGAGAATTACATCTGAATGTACACTGTATAGCCCTCTTGTGGCTTTGTGCATGAAGCCTTACTGTACAGGGGCTAAAACCCTGGGCCCAGATAGGCTAATCAACGAATTCTACAAAATACTCAATGATGTAATTTGCAAAGTGATAGTATATAAATATACACTCACCGGACACTTTATTGGGTTCACCTGTTCAATTGCTTAGTAACACAAATTGCTAATCAACCAATCACATGGCAGCAAATCAATGCATTTAGGCATCTAGATGTGGTGAAGACGACTTGCTGAATTTCAACCCAAGCATTGGAATAGGGAAGAAAGGGGATTTAGGTGACTTTGAACATGGCATGGTTGTTGGTGCCAGACGAGCTGGTCTGAGTATTTCAAAAACGACTGATCTACTGAGATCGTCACACACAATCATCTCTAGGGTTTACAGAGAATGGTCCAAAATAGAGAAAATAAACAGTAAGTGGCAGTGGATGGAAAGGCCTTGTGGAGTTCAGAAGAGAATGGGGAGATAGTTTTTTTGGATAATAGAAAGAAAACAGTAACTCAAAAAAACACTTGTTACAACCAAGGTATGCAAAATACCATCTTTGAACACACAACACATCAAACTATGAAGCAGATGGGTTACAGCAGCAGAAGACCACATCGGGTGCTACTCCTGTCAGCTAAGAACAGGAAACTGAGGCTATAATTCACATAGGCTCACCAAAATTGGGCAATAGAAAATTGGAAAAAACGTTGCCTGGTCTCATGAGTCTTAAAAGCCTCCTTATTGGCCCATCTAAACACATTTGTGGCAATGTTGAATTGTACGTTTGTTAACTTGCTGCACATTTTCAATGGCAAGTTGTAGACTTACAGAGCATTTGAAGCACAAGTTCTAGTTGACACTTTTCCAATTTGTAGAACATTTTCGTGGCAAGTCTCTAGCATGAGCAAAGTGATGAGTCTACAGCAAGAGCTCTGCAAGTCTACAGCATTACAATTCAACCACAGTGAACCCTGTGGTGGGGTGACTATTGCACAACATAACAACCAGAACTTACAGCAGACTTGCAGAATTTTTGCAAAGAAAGATGATCTGGAGTCATGCAATGCAGACTTGCTGCAATTGTGCAACAAACTTGTGAAGCCTGGCAAGTCTAGCAATAGCTTAGCAAGTCATTTTCAAACTTGTAGCTAAAAGTGTTACTAAACCCACAACAGTAAAATCAGTCTGTATATGCAGCATAGCATGCTTGTTATACTCACTGTGGAACCTAAGGGGTTAATCCTCTGCATTGTGTAAAAAGGCTGTTTTATCCTGTATTTGTAGATCCTTCCCTCCTGTACTGTCCATCTGGGGAAAGCCAGCTAACGCAGGCAGAGTAGCCGACCTGCACATGCTCAGCTGTGTCTTTTATGTTGGAGAGCACATTTACTTGTTGATCAGAGCTAGCCAGGTCACATGATTATGACATCACACATGTGGGCGTGTATACAGGCTGCAGTGGAAATCTCCACCTTCCTGGACTCTCAGCACTGGGAAAAATCGGCAGTTTATCATGTAATGTGGTATACAGGTAATCCGAAAAGGTATATAGTGGCAGTATTTTAATGTAAAAATATGATTTATAAGCTGTGAGCACTGTGGGGGGGGGGGGGGGGGGGGCAGATGAACTATTTTCATATTACTGGGTTTAGTAACACTTTATTTGCTTGCTATCTGAGAGCTGTATTTCACAACTTCCCACTGTCACTGGTTCTAATGCCACGTACACACAAGCTGAATTTCCGTCCAAAAAATCTTGGATGGTTTTTCTGACGGAATTCCGCTCAAGCTTGTCTTGCATACACATGGGCACACGACCGTCATGAACGTGGTGACATACAACACTACGACTAGCCGAAAATGAAGTTTAATGCTTCCAAGCATGCGTCGAATTGTTTCCGAGCATGCGTGATTTTTTGCGCATCCGAATTGCATACAGATGATCGCATTTTCGGATAAGAACTTTTCCCGACCGAAAAATAGAGAACCTGCTCTCAATCTTTTGCTTGCTGGAATTCCGCCAGCAAAAGACCAATGGAGCATACACACGGTCGCATTTTGTGACAAAAAGCTCTCATCAGAGTTTTGCTGGTGGCATTTCTGATCGTGTGTATGCGGCATTAAGGAGCTAGTGTTATCATTGGGATTGGTCATATGCACCGGGTCTTCGAGTTTTTTTCTTTGATGGATCTACGAGAGGTTTTTATTTTTCTAATAAAGAAATTGTCAAATGTTTGGGTGTCTTTATTTGTAAGTTCCAACTTTGTTAAAAGTAAGAGTACTATTGTCTGCCAGGCTGCAAGATTGAATTGAGGGTCTGATATTGATTTTTCAGTGGAATCTCACCATTTTTTTTTTTTTTTTGCTTGGAGCCCACCTTAAAATGGATTTCATGGGAACCTCATGCATTTGTTTGTTTTTTTTTTGCTTGGGGTACCCCATTAAACTTCGATACCAGACTCAATGGGTCTGGTATGCATTTAGGTGGGGAGGATTCTATGGAATAAAAAATAAAGATATAATACAATTTAAATTGCTAGCAAATTACATTAATTTCCAGCTTCTCTTTAAAAGAAACACACACATCGCCCCCCTCTCCTAACCTATCCCCCCATCTAACCACCCCCTCCCAAACCCCTTCTCCCTTCACTATGCCAATTATAGCATTACAATACAGCTTCCCCTACCAGAGACACGAAAAACACTATCTTATACATAAAATTAGGCCAATATCCTTATAGACAATGTGGATGTATCTGTTGATAGTGATCCCCATGTTGAGCAATCAGTCATTACAACGCCTGTCGCATTCGTAGTGTCTCAATTTAAACATACAAGCATTGGCTTAGTCACAATGTTTTCCTGTTCAAATGCTTTTGTAAAAGATATAGAACCCTATGGCTCTTGTTCCTCCTTTTGTTACTCCCATGACCCAAGTTGTACAAACATGTTGTTATTTACTATTATGAACCTCTGTCATGGATGATTGCATCAAAAATATGTCAATTGCATTACCCTTGTAATCTGTTTCGCATTAATAAAAACCTTTTGTGGAGAAGAAAAAAAAAAAAACACACACACACACACACAACCCCCTCCAAAGGTCCCACAAAATACAGTACATAATACTTAGTATTTAAAAAGTAAGTGGAAATGTTTATCCACTTAAGGACTGGAAGCATGCTGGTGTTTGTATCACTCCCAACCCCTCCTCGGTATCAGATCACAGTCTCGAGTCTCCACTTCCTAGTTCAACGTCACACGTCACTCGTCACACATCAGTGATGATGATTGCCGTACATCCACGCCTGACATGTTTCGTCACACAGACTTATTCATGGGATTGGCTGCACGGCACAACAATCATTTCTTATATACCTCCTTGTCAATCACAAACTAAAGGTCTCTACACTGCACCTGCGCACATCTCGTGTCCCTGCAGCCGCAATGTCCCGACTGTTACATCGGTAATGAGCAGCCCTAGAGAATTCAAAACATTAAATTAAAAACATATTAGTTTATATAGCTGTTATAAAAACGAATGGCTGGCAATCTATACTATAATAATCATAAGTTAAAGACGATCTTAATGAATACCAATTATATATATAAAAACATATAGCATGTAAAACTGAACACACTGTATATAATCATACTGTCTCACAATTTTACATATGGATCCAGTAATGAGTCATTAACACTTAAACAACCACTGGTAGGTGTCAGACAAAACTCATTTCCTCTCTCCCCCTCACTTTTCAACATGGTGTGTCAGTTAGTTGTATGTAAATTTTGAAAAAAAATTGTATATAATTTAAAATATAGAATGGGTGATCCCCATAATCACATAAAGCTAATATTTCTACCCTATATATAACTCAACATTAACTTTATATATATGGTAAATTGGAGTAATTATTATATTTTTAAATATATACAATTCATTGTTCACAGAACACAACAACATAATCCTAAAAATGATTAATGAAACAGTTCAGGTCTACGTCAATATTCAACCCCCTAGGGGCGAGACACTTCAAAAGGAAGATCCACCGAGTTTCCCTTTGGGACAAGTGCCTTAAACCCCTCCAAGTTGGGTATATGCAGTCGATCCCACAAAATTGCAGGAGATATTTTATCATGTTTCTCTTTGAAATGTAGGGATACACTGTGAAATTTAAAGTGCTTTTTTTATGTTCGTCAGATGTTTTGCTATGTGATCTTTTAGGGGTCTCTTTGTTCTTCCCACATAGAATAACCCACAGGGGCACCGGTCCACAGCAAGTATGCCACATGTGAGGAGTTGCATGTAATAAACTCCTTAATTTAAAAGGTTTCATCAACTCTATTAGTGATCCTTGTCATCCCTCTGTTGCTTACCTTAACTGTTTTGCAACAGATACACTTTCTGCAACAGTAGAAGCCCTTCAAATCTATTTTTATTGTTTGTTGACCAGGGGAATCCAGGATCTTTTTCACCACCTGGTCCCCAAAATTAGGGCCTCTCCTATAAATACATTTTTGGGGTGCTGTGGCATTATCTCCCCTAGATGCCTGTCTCTATATAAAATATGCCAGTGTTTCCTGTAAATAGTTTCCCTATACTGGCAATGAAAATTCTAAATAAACCCCAATTGATGTTGATTATTCAGCATTTGGACATCTTTTTTCTTTAGGCATTGGTCCCTCGGAATGTTGGCTACCTCCTGAATTATTTAATGCAGGGTGTATTTTTTATAACACTTTTGTATAAATTTGTCCTTGAGGGTGTTGGCTTGTATATAATAATCCTCTGTTCTGGTAAAATTCCATCGCAACATTTGTCCCTTAGATATATTCCTTATACATGCAGAATGATGACCACTCCCAATGGGTAAGTAGCTGTTGCGGTCCGTTGGTTTGAAGTAAACTCTGGTACTAAAGGGGCGTTCCGGCCAATACATTTATTTTTTTAAAGTCAGCAGCTACAAACACTGTAGCTGCTGACTTTTAATAAGGACACTTACCTGTCCAGCGATCCCGCGATGTCTGACGCCCCAAGAACGATCCGTCCATCGAATCGGCTGCCGGCGTCTCCATCTTAACAAAGGGAAACAGGCAGTGGAGCCTTGCGGCTTCACTGCCCGTTTCCTACTGCGCATGTGCGAGTCGGGCGGCGCTTTGTGAATGGCCCCATTGTTTTCTGGGACACACACATGTCCCAGAAGGCAACGGGGCTACTCACCGAAGAGGAGGAAGCGCCGCAGAATAGGAAGAGGCAGATTAGGAAGACTGCCTAGCAACAGGGGTTTCAGGTAAGTGACATTTTTTTTTAATTATTTTAATTTTTTATTTTTTTAAGATTATTAATGCATTATCTTTTTTTGGGTGGCCCTCCACTTAAGTATGTTCAGATTTTTTTCGATGGTGACATCCAAAAATTGACAGTTTTGTCACTTATCTGATAGTCTAATCTAATGTTATTTGTATTGTTATTCAGATTCTCAAAAAACTTCACAGCAGACTCCTCTGATCCCTCCCAAATAAACAGGAGGTTGTCTATAAACCTGCAGTAAAATTTTTATTGGGGTCTCTGTTTACTAAATACATGCCTATCCTCCCATTCAGCCATAAAGGCTAGGCTGGGAGCATACTTAGATCCCATAGCACACCAACCCGTTGAGAGAAGAACTGCCCATTACACCAAAAATAATTGTGCGATATGCAGAAATCAAGTATTTGTCCTAAAAAACATTTTTGTATGTGTGGGATATCATCCCTTCTGCTAAGCGCCCAATTTAGGGCTAGCGATGCATCCTCGTGCTGAATAATAGTGTATAATGAGGTCACGTTAGCCGTCACCAAATAAGATGCAGAGGATGTACTCAATTTTACCTCTTCTAGTAGTTGTAACAGTTCAGATGTATCTTTTAAATAAGCTCTTGTTACTTTAACACTAGGCTGAAGGAATTTGTCCAGATATCCTTCTGGTCTCGCCGTTACTGACCCAATACCATTAACAATTAGTCGCGCTGGCGGGACCTGTGTATCCTTATGGATTTTAGGGAGCGTGTAGATTACTGGAATCCTACATGCACTTGGGACCAGGTATCTTTTTTCTTTAAGGTTGAGGGCATTAATTCCATAACCCCATTCCACCAAAGAATTTTATTGTATTCTATAGGATTCTGTTGGATCAGACACTAGTCTCCTATAAGTGGAGCGATCTTCCAAAAGTTCCACCAATTGATTATGATAGAGAGACTTGTCCATCACTCCACCCCCCCCCCCCCTTTGTCTGCAGGCCAAATAATTATATTTTTCCTATCTTCCAAAGATTTAATACCTTCTCTAATATATTCAGGATTAACTCTTTTCTTCGGGGCCAATTCTTCAATGTCCTTTAATACCATACTTTTAAAAACCTCAATGAAGTGGTTACTTGAATTTTGGGGATTAAAAATGTACTTATTTTTTAAGCCACTGTCTATTTTATCTGACATTATGGCAGCTCTATTTGTAGGATGACTCAAAAAATATTTCTTCATATTTAGGGTTCTTATAAACTTGTGTGTATCAATATATACTTCAAATTTATTCATGACTTTTTTTGGTGCACATTTCAAACCTAAGTTTAATATGTTGAGTTATTTTTGGTTGAGTTCAACCTCACTCAAATTATATATACCAGTGTTTATGTGTCCCTCATTTGTTTTTTTTGGGTTGTTTGTGTCTCCCTGCCCTACATCCCCTTCTTCTCTTTGGAAGGGTATTATATCTTTGCTTAGGGGATGGGAAGGCCCATTTCTTCCTCCACCTCTGTGGTTTACTGGATAGGTATTCCTATTCGGTGTTCCCCCTCCCCTTCCTCCCCTAGCCCGTTGTCCTAAAAAATATGTATTTTGTTGGTAACTTCCATAATATTCCTCATCCACTAACAGTTGATATCTATTGTATGTGGATATTTCATTCCTCGGATCAGGATAATGGTTGGGGGGGGGGGGGGGTAATGATGCCATTGTTGGTAACCCAGTTGAGGATTATAATTCTGTGGGATATTCCCCCTATATGAACGGGTGATTGGTAACCATAATTAGAATTTGGTTGTTGGTATACCCCTCTCTCGTTGTGGTGGTCTCGGTGAATAGTGGTTACCAGTGTATTGGCTCCTTCTATTTATTTAAGCACCCATTACGTGCATGGCCTGAAGTGCCCTGCTCACTCCTATTAGTAACACCCTTACTGCCCATATTTTTACTTTGATCAGTTTTGGGTAAGGGGTTATTAGTGGCTTGTTCTGCATTTTCATTCAGAATTTCATTATTCACTATATTTAAACTCTGCCATAAATATATATTGTTGGTTTTAAAATCATTAGAATCCCTATTATATTTCCTGACCTTCTTTTTTTGTGTTTCTCGATCTATTTCTTCTAACTTTTTTCATGTTGTTGTTAAATTCTTTCATCTGATTAGCTTCTTTAATCAGCTTCAATTTACCCTGTATTAGTTAATTTTTTTTCATTCAGTATTCCTAATTTAATTTATTTTCTTCTTAAAACAAGACTTTGTAACTCTCTACCCATTCTGTTAAAAAAATGTCAGCCTTTCATCCATGTATTTTTTAACGTTAAGACTATCCTGAGGGTAAACTTCCCATCTCAGGCTTCTAAAAATAAGATTTTCTTTTTGATAAAACTTTGCATAGCAGAACATTTGACAAACATAAAAAAGGGCTTTAAATTTCACAGTATATCCCTACATTTCAAAGAGAAACATGATCAGGATCCATCTTTACTGCAATTTTGTATTTTATTAAATTTGTCAAGATACATACGGCAAATGACAAGGTACAAATATATAGTAAACTCAGGCATCTACGACAACGGGTAATACATGACCATTAGGTAAAAGAAGCTAGTGACTAGGAATAGGTTACAGGAAGGTAAAACAGGACCAAATGGTCCAATGTAGGAAGCGTGGTAGGAGAAGGTCCATTGGGCTATGTAACGGGCGAGGGTTCCCCACTACCAGGCACCCCGTTTGGGAGCTGTCTGTGCCCTATAGGTGAAATAGGTTACAGGAAGGTAAAACAGGACCAAATGGTCCAATGTAGGCCTGACCAGTTTCGGTCATGACCCACTCCGCAAGGTAACCAGTAGTCAATAAGGTACCCATAAATGTCAACCTGCCATTTAATGCAAAAACTGTAAAAAGAGAGGTAAACTAGGAGTAGAAGGTGGAAAAGTGAAAGTTGGAGGGGGGTAGAAAAAGAGGGTAGGGGGGTTAAAGAGAAGATGGAGGGGGAGAGGGGATAACAGGCAGGGTATTCGGAGCAGCAATTATGGGACTCACTTTAGGAGATTATGGAGTTAGTGAGCCAAGGAGCACCAATGTAAATCGCCCAGGGTTCCCAGGTAGTTTCAAAGTTACGGACCGTGTCCGAGATAATGTGGGCTAGCTTCTCTTGTGACATAATCCAGGAGACTTTTCTGATGACCGCTGGGAATGATATCCTATGTTTTTTCCAGGCCTTGGCTACCGTAAGTTTAGCCCCCAGCAATATGAATTTGACAAGACTTTGCTTGGCTTTGGATAAATTTGGGGTAAAAGCATTAAGAAGGGCCACCATAGGAGATCTGGGGATCTGAGTTCCCACAAGCCTATCAATCAAGTTAAAAACTTTTCTCCAGAATGGGCGTATTCTGGGACATACCCACCAAATATGTGACATAGTACCAGTGAGACCGCATCCCCGGAAGCACAGTGGACTAGCCGTTGGAAAAATTGAGGCAAGACGAGAGGGGGTGTAGTACCATCTGGATATGATTTTCAAACTAGCTTCAATGAGTGTAGTGTTCAGAATGCTCTTGAAAGAACGAAAGCATGCTTTCTGCCAGACCTCCAGGTCCCATTGAAACTGGAAGTCTGTCTCCCAGTTTTGCATGTAGGAGGTTTTAGTGGTCACTGCGGTGAGTGACGAGTAGATTGTCGACACTCCCCCCCGCTGATCCATGGACTGACCGCACCAAATTTCATATTCCGTAAATTGAGGGGGGAGGGGCTTGTTTGTCCAGAGTTTGTGTAGGTAATAAGAGATGAGACTAAATCTGAAATGTTCAGAGGCAGGTAAGTCCCACTTTTGGGTACAAAAGGTGAGAGTAATCGGGCCTGAGGTTGAAAAAAAGTGACCGATTCGGTACAGCCCCTTATCCAGCCACCATTTAAATGCTTTTATATTTTGGCCAGGAGGAAAATCGGGATTGTTGAACAAGTGAGACAGGGGTTTATAAACTGAGACCAGGTTCATAGAGGAACGAACCCTGTCCCAGAGGGCAAACATATGTGATAGGGTAGGGGCCAGAATTGGGGGTCGCAGTTTCGGGTTCGACCAGAGAAGATAATCCAGGGTATGATGGGGTACTGCTTGCCTCTCTATAAGGACCCAATCCCGTTTCTCGTATTTAGAGTACAGCACTGAGAGCTGGGCAATTCGGGCTGCAAGATAGTATTTATATAAATGGGGCAATCCAACACCCCCCTTCTTTCTATGGAGGTATAGAGTGTGTTGCGGAATCCTATAACCCTTTGAGCCCCAAATAAATTTAAGGATCTTGCTTTGGAATGTTTTAATACGATCCCTTTTAATAGGGATTGGTAGAGAACGAAAGAGGTAAAGGATTCTGGGGAGTAACGTCATCTTCACCGAATTGATCCTCCCGAGCCAAGAGAGATTATGTTTAGACCACGATTGGAGATCCAGCTCCAATTTCCGGTACATGGTAGGATAGTTAGTGCTGTAAAGATTCTCTATTTTGGCTGTGAGATCAATGCCAAGGTATTTAATGGAGGATGTGTTCCAATGGAACTTAAAGTGTTGTCGTAGGGAATCAACCATTGCAGGGGGGAGTGATACATTGAGAGCGTGAGACTTGTCGTAATTTACCCGAAGCCCAGATATGTGGGCAAATGCGTCCAGGGAGTTGCAGAGGTTTGGTAGGGAGGTCGTCGGCGAAGTGATGAAGAGGAGTATGTCGTCCGCGAAGAGTCCACACTTGTGGGTCTGGGATCCGCAGCGGACTCCGTGAATGTTGGGATTCTGTCGAATGGATATGGCTAGCGTTTCAATGGCTATAGCGAAGATTAGGGGGGATAATGGACAGCCTTGCCTGGTGCCTGTAGCAATGGAAATAGGTTGGGATTGGTGACCCTGTAGTTTGATTCGGGCGGTGGGGTTGGAGTATAGGGCTCGAATTAAACCCAGGAAGTTCTCGCCAAAGCCCCAGCGTTTCAGGATTTCAAAAATGTAAGGCCAGGAGACTGAATCGAAGGCTTTTTGGAGATCCAGGGAAAGAAGCATACCTGGTTGTTTAGGGCCCCCATCCCATCCCGATTGAAGTAAGGAGACTATATCTATGGCTCTCCTGACCTGGTCAGGACCCTGTCTGCCCGGGATGAACCCCACTTGATCCTTGTGTATGTATCTGTGAATAAAAGAAGCCAGACGGTTGGCTAGTATTTTAGTGAGGATTTTCAAGTCACTATTGATGAGCGAGATAGGTCTGTAATTACTGACCTCCTCCGGATTCTTATCCGGTTTCGGTATGACCGCGATGAAGGCGGTGTTAAGATGGGGATCAAGTGGGGTTCCCTTCGCTTTTGAATTAAGAAACTTAGTGAGGTGTGGAATCAGGGCAGAAGGAAATGTTTTGTAATATAAGTTGGGGAGGCCGTCCGGGCCTGGTGCCGAGTTAGACTTTAGATTTTTAATGACTTCCTGGACCTCTCCTTCCGAAAAAGATGCTTCCAAAATTTCCTTGTGTGCAACAGAGAGGGAAGGGATAGGGATCCCGTCGAGATAATTGGAGACGGCAGTCTTGTCAGCTGTGTTTTGAGAACCGTAAAGATTGGAGTAGAAGTCATGAAACACTTTGAGAATTTTAACGGGGTTAGAAGTCGTGTCCTGACCAGAGATTCTGATTTTGGGCATTACGTAGGAGCGAAACTTGGGTGTTAGTCTGGAGGCTAACATGGAACCCAATTTGTCCCCCTGGGTATAAAACCTATTCTTACTCCATCGAATTTGTTTTTCGGCTTTTGCAGTCAGCGCTAGGTTAAGTTCGAGTCTGGTTTTGTCAAGTTGGGCCCGCAGGGAGGGTGATGGGTGTCTTTTGTGTTGAGAGCTAAGGGAGGCGTAGAGGTCGTCAAGTCTTTTGATGTCCGCTGTCTGTTCCTTTTTGATTTGTGTTGTTAATTTAATTATTTCACCTCTGATAAATGGTTTGTTGGCTGCCCACAGGGTTTCTGCAGAGATTCCCTCGGTGTTATTAAGTGAGAAGTACTCTGTGAGAGAATTCTCCAGCATTTGAACTCTTACGGGATCCGAGAGCAGAGACTCGTTCAATCTCCACTGACCGAGTCCCGGCCTCGGGTATCTCCTGTCCATGGATAAAGTAACAATGTCGTGGTCGGAAAGAGGAGTGTCAGTGATTCTCGAGGAGGTAATTCGGGGGATAGCCCGGGACTGGACCAGGAGGTGGTCAATCCTCGCATATAGGTTATGAGGTGTGGAAAAGTGAGAGTAGTCTCTCTTTCCAGGATTGAGTTCCCTCCAGACATGCGCTAAGCCCTGAGCATGTATAAGTTTGGCTATCTTGAGGCTTTCCCTGGTGGGCCTAGTAAGTTGGGAGGAAGGGGGTTTGGATCTATCCAGAGACTGGTCGAAGGCAGAATTAGAGTCTCCCCCGAATATGACCGTACCTTCCAGTAAAGGGGAAAGTGAGTCAAACATACATTTGAAGAAGGCCGCTTGCCCTTTGTTGGGCGTGTAGTAAGAGATGAGGGAGAAGAGTTCCTCCCCAATGGTACCTTTCACAAGGATATATCTGCCCTCGGGATCCTTTATTTCTGAGGTCAAGGTAAAGTTACAGTGTTTGGCAAAAGCAATAGCAACCCCTTTAGTCTTGTTTTCTGCATTCGCCAAGAAGAAAGTGGGGAATTGGGTATGAAGGAATTTGGGGCTATACCGAATCGGGAGGTGTGTTTCCTGTAGCATGATAATATCAAGCCCAGAAGATTTATATATATTAAACAATTTCTTCCGTTTGGTGGGGGAGTTCATACCCTGTACATTGTGGGTGGCTATATTCAATTTGTACAGTGTGCGGTCAGCCATGGAGACTATAGGGGGGGATGTGCAAGAATCTACCATCACTCACCTGAATATGATCCGTCCCGTTGTGGGTGCGAGGATAGGAATCTGGACAATGGCTTGTAGATGATTCTGGATGTGTTCCTTGTGGGAACGCGTACACTAGAAAAAGAACAGAAGTTAATTGCTGCTCCGAAAGGAAGAGAGAGGAAGAGGGAAAAAGAGAAGGGGAAGAAAAGGGGCCTAGCGAACTCCCTTCTGGTGACAGAGTGGACCAGAGGGAGAAGCCAGACTGTATGTTCACCCTGCGCGTAGAAGCGCGGGGGTCCAAAAAAGAAAAAAAATTCTCCAAGCCAAACTCGGCTTGGAGACCCTATCCCTACGAGTCCGAAAGGGAGTCAGAGGGATAGGAGGAGGCACATGTGTACCACCCCAGACCTGGGCCTAACGGGTCTGAGGGAGATGAAAAAACAATGAGCATAAATGGAAACCAGTCCTGAGATCAAAAGTTCAGTAGCCAGGGGTTATGCACCGAACAAACTGGAACCAGTCCAAAGCGAGAGTAGCGAAGTGGTGAGAGGCGTCTAGTCTCCTGTTGCAAGTAGGGTCAATAAGGAGAAGGATCCAGGAAATCCAGCCGGAAAATAGTGGAGAATGATTAATGCTGACAACAGAGGGCAGACCATCTTCGGATTGCTTGCAGATCCAGTAAGATCCGTTCGGCCGATGGGGTTAGGAAACAGCTGGTTGCGTCGAGAGGGTAGGGGCACCTACCGCAAAGTCCAGGGGTTAGAGCAGGAAGCTCCAAGTATCAGGGTTAGATGGGGAAGAAGTGGATCGACGTGGAGAGACGACCAAGTCAAAGTAAAACAAAGGTTAGCCTCCATGTTGCGTTCAATGAGGGCCATTATGAGTTGATCGGCGAGTTTTGTTCTCGTTCCACAGCGGATTGGGTGGGCTCGTTGGGAGCGGACGTTTGTTGGAGGCTGCTGGAGGGGATGAGACATCCATGTCTGACTCTTGAGCAATCACGTTGAGTTTCAGAAGAAAGTGTTCACCTGCTATGAAGTTGGAGGAGTATTCCTGGCCTTTCAGGGAGAATTTCACAGCAAAAGGGAAGGACCACCGGTATTTGATGTCTTTTTTCGTGAGAGCTTGCAGAAGAGGTTTCAAGGTTCTTCTACGTTGAATAGTGGATGGGGTGAGATCAGCGAAAATTTGCACTGGGTGACCCTGACAAGTCACCTGAGTCATGGCTCGGGCCTGCTTCATTATTGCCTCCTTAACCGCATAAAAGTGTGGTTTAGCAATGATGTCTCTGGGAGTGCCATCCTTCCTAGGTGGTCCAAGGGCTCTATGAGCCCTGTCAAGTTCTAGGCAGTGAGAAGGTATATTGGGTATTAGGGATTTCATGAGGTCTTGCGTTGCAGAGGAGACATCCTGGATGGATTCTGGCAGGCCTCTGATCCTGAAGTTGTATCGTCTAGATCTGTTTTCCAATTCATCAATGCGGGACATGGCGGTGTCAAGTTGATCATGGAGGGTGGAGATGAGATCAGAGTGTTGGTGGGCTGTTGCCGTGGTTTGATCCACCCTAGCTTCAATGGCGTCAATGCGTGACCCAATGCTTTGGAGATCTGCCTTGATATCACCTGTGATTTTGGCGGCGGTGGAGGCTAGGCCCGTGTCCAGGAGGGTAGATAGCCTAAGGAAGAGGTCATCCATGTTAAATGAGCGGTCCCTTTCATGGTTACCGTGAGTAGGAGAGTCAGTGATGGCAGCCATTACAGGCCCTGCTGGGGAAAATGGAGTGTCCCCAAAGGAGCGGTGCAGGAGCGACACTGTGGAGGCAGGGGAGGGTGTCATCTCTAGGTGGCAGGGTGGTGGAGGCCCTGGGGTGAGGAGAAGGTGTGCTGAGGGGTTGACTTGCCTGCGTTCCTGCTGTGATGGCATGAGGGAGGCATGAGGAGATTCCTGAGGAGAATCAGCAGCAGCAGCCGCGGCGGCCATCTTGGTACACCCAGGCAGTGAGGAGATCGCAAATAAATTCTCCAATTTCTTCCTGGGGGGGGGGGGGCCCCTGGGCATATGGGGGTGATCCCTGGGATTGTCTGAGCTAGATCGCCGCACAATGGCGATATTTTTTTTTTTGGCTGCACAGGACGGCGCTGTGAAGGCCGTTAGGTCCGGGGTGGCGCTGAGCTCCGTGATCAGGCGTCCATCACGGAACCCTCGCGCATGCGCACTGATGTGTGACGCATGACATCGAACTAGGAAGTGGAGACTCGAGACTGTGATCCGATACCGAGGAGGGGGTGAGAGTGATACAAACTCCTGCATACCTCTGGTCCACCGTGACCGCAGTGTACCACTGTGTTATCTGTTTAAAGACTTGATGTGACTTTCATTTTGCTGGCTTTGACTTTTTGAAATGTGAGTGTAAAGGTTGAAGATTTTAAGTGTTTTTATTAAACTGGTTTATACGTTATCACACTATTGGAGCACCTTTATTATTTACATGTGGAGAGATCCCTTAAATGCACAGTTGGATATTGGATATTCGTTTAACCCTTTCTGTGTGGTTTAAAAGCGTCTTAGCCTAACACGAGAGTGTAGGCATTGGAATTTGGTGAGTGCGTTTTCTGAAGGGAGTGGAGTCACTTGCATATTGGTGTGGTGGATGAAATAGGAAGATATCACACTGGAAAGGATTTACTGTATTACTTTATGGAAATTTTTTGTATTTTATTTATTTTTTCACTTGTCACAGGGTGATTTTTTTAATAACATTTTTTCACTTTTATAGATATGTTGAACAAACATTTATATTGAGTAATTATTTAGTGCCACCATTTTTTTCTTTAATTTCAATAGTTTTTATTGAAAATTCTTCAGTTAATAACAACAGCGGTAACATTAACAAAAGTAAAGATCTGTCATCAAACTTTGACATTAAACTTTGACAATAACACATTGAGATATGGGTACAGTAGTGAATATAGTTAGTATCTGGTTATTGGTTAATTAAGCGGAATAAGTGTCATAATTGCTCAAATGCGCTTGTAACCATAGTTGGATATAATTAGAGAATACTGTACTTTCCATATTCATTAATAGCAGAGAGTCTTGAGGGGGCACCCGCCTCCCCCAGCACCCCTAATGGGAACAATCTGTGTCCAAGGTGGCGAGAGCCCCCCCCCCTCCCCTTTGGCGTTCAAACGTACAGATACATTGTTATCAGTTTCCTTTTCCAAAATTTTCGATTAACAGTATCTTAGAAAAAACTCAGAGAGAAATTAAGGGATAGAAAGAAAGGGTAAGAGCGTAGCGTAAAGGGTAGAAAGATAGAGAATAGTAACATATTTCACCGTAACCAGCCCGAGCGAGGGAGGGCGTTTTCCAATCTGTGAGCTTAGGTTCTAATATGTCCTCCTAGTTGTGTGCTTCAAAGAATTTAAGACCTGTATTTAGTGAGTACCATTCGTGCCAGGGTTCCCAAATGGAATGAATTGATGAGGAGTTTCCGATACTATGAGCAAATTGGGTTTCATAGGCGCAGTGTGTATGTGTTGTCTTTAGCGTCTCAGCTATGGTGGGCAGATTTGTGTCTCTCCAGTGTCGTACTATAGTAAGTCTAGCTGCGATGAGTATGTTGGATATTAACTTTCTCATTGGGTTAGAGAATTCGTCTATGCCTAGTGAGAGGAGTGCCATACCTGGGGAACCTGCCACTGTCATATTTGTGATATTTGTGATAATCTGGAAAACCAATGCCCAATATCTTTTGATATGTGGGCATGACCACATTATGTGTATCAGGGTGCCCGTCATACCGCAGTTCCTCCAGCATTGTGAGGATGTATTTTGGGCAAATTTAGCTATACGATATGGGGTTAGGTACCATCTCAGTAGTAGTTTGTGAAATAGTTCCCAGAGGTTGGCACTTCTCGTGGATGTGTATGTTGTTTTTAAGGCAGTTTCCCATTGAGAATTCGTGTAGCTTTTCCCAAAGTCCTTTTCCCAGGAAAGTATGTGGGCTGACTTGGAGAATGACTGTTTATCTTGCAGATGCTTGTATATCAGGGATGTCCCTTTTAATTTTGTGTTGCTATTGGTAAAGGACATCGCCACTCGCCAGGGTAGTCGAGTGACGACCTCCTCCCCTTTTGTCCTAAGTAGGTGCGCTAGCTGGAGATATTGATACTCGTCCGAGGACGGTATGAGAAATTCAATCTGTAGTGCTCTAAACGTTTTAAGTGCAGGGCCTACGAACAAGGTTACGTACCTGGTGGTGCGAGCCCGATATTGCAGAGAGAGACCTCCCTTGCGTCTCCACTCCTGGTTCCCTGGTGTGGGGACAGGAGACCCAGGAGTGAGGAGGAGCACGGGTGCCTGGCAGGATCAACAGACCGGTGGAGTGACCAAGTCAACTCAGCGGACACGGTGGGGGCCTGGATAGCAGGGAAGACTGGATACAGACGAATGAGCCGGATCGCAGGTAAACAGGATAGCAGAGCTGGATGGATCTGGACAAACAGCTTACCAAGTCAACTCAGCGGACACGGTGGGGGCCTGGATAGCAGGGAAGCAGGTTCAACAGGCACACAGGATAGCAGAGCTGGCTTGGATCTGGACAAACAGCTTAGCAGACTGGACAGCAGAGCAGGATGAATCTGGATGGACAGCTTAGCAGACTGGTCAGCAGAGTAGGCCAGAACTGAACAGGTAAGCAGGTTCAACAGGCACACAGGATAGCAGAGCTGGCTGGATCTGGACAAACAGCTTAGCAGACTGGACAGCAGAGCAGGAAGCAGGACTATGGCACAGGCTGGATCAGTGCAGGTGATCAGACTTGGAGCAGGAAACAGAACCTCTGAATGGACTGGAGCAGTGCAAATGATCAGGTTCATTACAGGGATCAGACTGCAGACCGGACAGGAACAATGCAGGTAATCAGAGTTCATCAAGGAAGTCAGGTCAGGAATCAAACTGGTATTAAGGTACAAGGGATGAGGCAGAAGGATGGTCACAACAAGCCGGGGTCGGGTACAGGCAGATAGCTGGGTAGTCACTGGTAAGCCGGGTCAATAGGACAGATAAATCAGGATCAGATTACACACACCACAACGCTGTAGAGCAGACAGCAAAGACCGTCTGCTCAGGTCAAGTTTAAATAGGCTGACTGGCGCTAACTAGAGCGCGCGCCCGTCTCCCTGTGCACGGCTGCACACGTGCACGCGCCCGGGCGCGCATCCGCAGTGGAATCTGAGGGCCGGGACGGCCCGGGTTTAAGTTTCTGGCAGGATCTTCATGAAATTGCCCCCCTCCTAGGGGCAACCTCCGGGTGCCCCTCTGGGCAAATCTCTCAGGATGGGCTCTCTTAAAGGCTTGAACTAGACTCTTAGCGTGAATATTGCACTCGGGCTCCCAGGAATTTTCTTCAGGACCATAGCCCTTCCACTTAATCAGGAACTGATTCTGATTTCTCCTTCTCCTAACATTTAGGATGGCCTCCACTTCATATTCCTCCTCGCCATCTATCAGAACTGGATCCGGGGGTATTGTTCTCCTGTTGGGAAAAGGGTTGGGAGTGGAGGGTTTCAGCAGGGAAACATGGAAGACCGGGTGGACCTTGAGGGAGTCTGGGAGTTCCAATTCATAGGCTACTTCATTTATTTTCCGTTTGACTGGAAAGGGACCCAAGAACTTAGGGCCCAGTTTCTTCGAGGGACAAGCCATCCTTAGATTTAAGGTAGAAAGCCATACTGTGTCACCTGGTGCCAGTACCAACTCTCCACGCCTCCTTCTGTCAAAAACTGTTTTATTATGTTCCTGGGTACGGGCCATGGTATCCTGTAGGAGTTGGTTATTGGAAGCAAAGAAGTCAATCTTTTTCTAAATTGCGGGCACAGCACATTCAGGGAGAGAATTGGGCAAGAACGAAGGGTGGAAGCCATAATTGGCGAAGAAGGGCGTCTGTTGGGTAGCAGAGTGGATGGCATTGTTATATGCAAATTCGGCAACTGGTAACAGGGAGATCCAATCGTCCTAAGTGAAGGAGGAGAAGCACCGTAAATATTGTTCCAAGGTCTGGTTGGTCCTCTCGGTTTGCCCATTGGTTTGAGGGTGATAGGCGGATGAAAATGATAGTTCAATATTGAGGGCCTTACAGAGCGATTTCCAGAACCGGGAGGTAAATTGTACCCCTCGGTCGGACACTATGTTGGCCGGTACCCCATGGAGTCTGATGACTTCTCGGATGAACACCTGTGCGGTTTCTGAAGCAGAAGGGGTGCCCTTCATAGGAACAAAGTGTGCCATCTTTGACAGGCGATCGACTATTACAAAGATCGTAGTGTGGTCCTCTGCTGGGGGCAGTTTCACGATGAAGTCAATGGACAACATCTTCCAGGGACGGTCTGGGACTGGCAACGGCTTGAGTAGACCCCAGGCTTTGGTCCTGTAACTCTTGCTCTGTATACATACAGTGCACGTCTCTACGAACTTCCTGCAGTCTTCTCTTAGCTGAGGCCAATGTACCAATTCAGTAGTTTTGGTGACACCAAAGTGTCCAGCAAGTTTATGATCATGGCACAATTCCAGAACGGTTACCCGCAGACCCTCGGGAATGAAAATTTTATCCTCATGCCACAGTAGACCATCCTTGGCTAGCAACCCAGGTCCAGGAGTGGGTATGAGGCCACTGAAAGCCCGCCTGAGCTGGGACAGCAAGTCTTCCTGTAGCAGAAGGAAATTTCCAGGGGCAAGGATAGTGTCTGGAGGGGAACCATCCTGGGATTTGTGGTACATACGTGACAAAGCGTCCGGCTTCGCGTTCTTGGAACCCGGACGATAGGTCACGTGAAAAGTAAAACGAGAGAAAAATAAGGGCCTGTCTAGGTTTCAACCTTTTGGCAGTCTTCAGGTACTCTAGGTTCTTGTGATCCGTGAAGATCAAGATTGGATGAGTAGCCCCCTCCAGCAGGTAGCGCCACTCCTCGAGGGCGGTTTTTATCGCCAACAACTCCCGATCTCCCACATCGTAGTTCTTCTCGGCTGGGGATAGTTTTCGTGAGAAGAATGCCACGGGGTGAAGCAGGGCCTTGATGCCCTGTCTCTGGGACAGAATTGCTCCTACGGCTATCTCAGAGGCGTCCACTTCCAAGACGAAGGGTAGTGAAGGGTCCGGGTGCTTCAGAATAGGAGCTGAGGTAAAGAGCCCTTTGAGGGCCTCAAAGGCCCCCTGGGCTTCGGGAGACCAATGGAAGCGAGTACCGTGTTTGGTGAGCTGTGTAATGGGTGCCACTATGGCCGAGAATCCTCTAATGAACTTGCGATAAAAATTGGCGAAACCAATAAATCGCTGGATACCCTTCTTATCTGCAGGAATAGGCCAGTCCAGGATGGCTGTGATCTTCTGGGGGTCCATCCGAATGCCCCTACTGGAGATGATCAAGCCTAAGAAGGGTATGCTTTCCACTTCGAAGAGGCACTTTTCGGCCTTGGCATAGAGGCCATGTTGCCGGAGGCGGCCCAGAACACTTTTGACATGTCCACGGTGCAACTCTAGGGAGGAAGAGAAAATTAGTATGTCATCAAGATAAACAACAGCAAAAACATCAAGAAAGTCCCGAAGCACATCATTAATGAAGGACTGGAAAGTAGCAGGGGCGTTACAGAGTCCGAAGGGCATCACCAGGTACTCAAAGTGCCCAAATCGGGACCGAAATGCCGTCTTCCATTCATCCCCATCCTTTATGCAAACTAAATTGTACGCCCCTCTGAGGTCCAACTTGGAAAAAATGGAGGCCGTGCCGAGCCTCTGGAACAGTTCTGGAACAGTTCTGGAACCAAGGGAAGAGGATAGCGTTTTTTGACGGTGACCTCGTTTAGGGCACAATAGTCCACGCAGGGTCTAAGGGAATGGTCCTTAAAAAATATTCCCGCACCTGCAGGAGATGTGGACGGGCGGATAAAACCTTTTTTCAAGTTATCGTCAATGTAGTCTTTCAGTTTCCCCTGCTCCACCTCTGTTAGGGGAAAAACCCTGCCGAAGGGAATCTTGGCCCCGGGGAGAAGTTCAATGGGACAGTCATAAGGCCTGTGGGGTGGCAACACATCTGCTTTTTGTTTGCTGAATACATCCAGGTAGGCATGATAGGCTTCGGGGATGGACTGATGTAGGCCTGCCTCAGTCTCCAGGCAGAGCAGAGCAGAGGGTCCTGCGGAAACCGTGGAGCCGCAGGACCTTCGGCAGTAGGGAGAGGAAAAGGCCACTTCCCCTGTGGCCCAGTTGATGACTGGATTATGTGCTTGCAGCCAGGGAATGCCCAAAATGACCGGAAACAGGGGAGAAGAAATTATGTCCAGCCGTAAGAGTTCCTGGTGTGATTCAGAGATCACCGTATGCAATGGGGCAGTCTCCTAGGTCACCGGGCCGGATTTAATGGTGGATCCATCTGCCAGATGGACGGACAGTCCCTGTTCCCTCAGAAGAAGGGGAATCCGATGCCGGGCAGCAAAAACAGAGTCCATGAAGCAACTACAGGCCCCAGAGTCAATGATGGCGGTGGTCCGCAGGGTCCTTCCTGGGAGCTGGAAGGAAACAGAGAGGGCAAGATGAGCCGAAACCCCGGTCACCGGATCAACATAACTGGAAAGAATAGTGGGAAACTTACGGAGTTTAGCCGGGCAATTTCGGACATAGTGACCTGGCTCTCCGCAATACAGGCAAAAATTGTTGTTGCGGCGTCTCTGACGTTCTGCTGGGGTGAGAGAAGGCCGCAGGAGTCCTAACTGCATGGGTTCCGATGCCGTGGGTTTATGAACAGGCCTGGCAGAGGAAGCAGAGCAGAAATGGCTTGGGGCCCTGGGGAGCATCCAGGTGGGTCTTGGGGACCCCAAGGTTCGTTCGGCCCTACGCTCCCGTAGGCGCCGATCGATTTGGATACTTAAGTCTATGAGAGAGTTCAGGGTCTGAGGAACCCCTACTCTGGCGAGCTCGTCCTTGAGCGTGTCTGAGAGGCCCATGCGGAATTGGTCACGAAGAGCAGCGTCGTTCCAGTCAGTGTCGGCACCCCATCGCCTGAACTCAGCCACATAGTCCTCTGCTGGTTGCCGACCCTGTTGGAAAGAACGTAGGGCGGCTTCCGCAGTGGTTGAGAGTTGGGGGTCCTCATATAACTGCGCCATGGCGTCAAAAAAGGTGGTGAGACTGGTCAATGCTGCATCCTTCTGTTCCACGAGACGGTGGGCCCAGATTTGGGGATCCCCAGTCAGTAGGGCTACCACAAAGCCCACCTTAGTGGTCTCTAAGGAGAAGGTTCTAGGTTGTAGGGCAAAATGGAGTTCGCAAGAATTGCGGAAAGTCCTGAAACTACCACAGGCACCTGAGAACTTCTCCGGAGTGGGGACCTTAGGCTCAGGTGGTAGCATCACTATAGTTTGGGCAGGTGCAGGCCCCGTTGGGGGTGTTGCCGGGTGTGAAGTTCCTTGGGTACTAGTAGGACCGGACAAGGCCAGTACCCGTTCCTCCAGCCGGGTGTACCCTTGTTGGAGATTCTTCACCGCCTCTTTCAGACCTGCCAGGTGTTGGCATAACCCCTCCATGGCGGGGGCTCCCTGCTCGGGCTCAGACATGGCTGTCTGCTACTGTCACGTACCTGGTGGTGCGAGCCCGATATTGCAGAGAGAGACCTCCCTTGCGTCTCCCACTCCTGGTTACCTGGTGTGGGGACAGGAGACCCAGGAGTGAGGAGGAGCACGGGTGCCTGGCAGGATCAACAGACCGGTGGAGTGACCAAGTCAACTCAGCGGACACGGTGGGGGCCTGGATAGCAGAGAAGACTGGATACAGAAGAATGAGCCGGATCGCAGGTAAACAAGATAGAATCTGGATGGACAGCTTAGCAGACTGGTCAGCAGAGTAGGCCGGAACTGAACAGGTAAGCAGGTAAACAGGATAGCAGAGCTGGCTGGATCTGGACAAACAGCTTAGCAGACTGGACAGCAGAGCAGGATGAATCTGGATGGACAGCTTAGCAGACTGGTCAGCAGAGTAGGCCAGAACTGAACAGGTAAGCAGGTTCAACAGGCACACAGGATAGCAGAGCTGGCTGGATCTGGACAAACAGCTTAGCAGACTGGACAGCAGAGCAGGATGAATCTGGATGGACAGCTTAGCAGACTGGTCAGCAGAGTAGGCCAGAACTGAACAGGTAAGCAGGTTCAACAGGCACACAGGATAGCAGAGCTGGCTGGATCTGGACAACCAGCTTAGCAGACTGGACAGCAGAGCAGGATGAATCTGGATGGACAGCTTAGCAGACTGGTCAGCAGAGTAGGCCGGAACTGAACAGGTAAGCAGGTTCAACAGGCACACAGGATAGCAGAGCTGGCTGGATCTGGACAAACAGCTTAGCAGACTGGACAGCAGAGCAGGATGAATCTGGATGGACAGCTTAGCAGACTGGTCAGCAGAGTAGGCCGGAACTGAACAGGTAAGCAGGTTCAACAGGCACACAGGATAGCAGAGCTGGCTGGATCTGGACAAACAGCTTAGCAGACTGGACAGCAGAGCAGGATGGATCTGGATGGACAGCTTAGCAGACTGGTCAGCAGAGTAGGCCGGAACTGAACAGGTAAGCAGGTTCAACAGGCACACAGGATAGCAGAGCTGGCTGGATCTGGACAACCAGCTTAGCAGACTGGACAGCAGAGCAGGATGAATCTGGATGGACAGCTTAGCAGACTGGTCAGCAGAGTAGGCCGGAACTGAACAGGTAAGCAGGTTCAACAGGCACACAGGATAGCAGAGCTGGCTGGATCTGGACAAACAGCTTAGCAGACTGGACAGCAGAGCAGGATGAATCTGGATGGACAGCTTAGCAGACTGGTCAGCAGAGTAGGCCGGAACTGAACAGGTAAGCAGGTTCAACAGGCACACAGGATAGCAGAGCTGGCTGGATCTGGACAACAGCTTAGCAGACTGGACAGCAGAGCAGGAAGCAGGACTATGGCACAGGCTGGATCAGTGCAGGTGATCAGACTTGGAGCAGGAACCAGAACCTCTGAACAGACTGGAGCAGTGCAAATGATCAGGTTCATTACAGGGATCAGACTGCAGACCGGACAGGAACAATGCAGGTAATCAGAGTTCATCAAGGAAGTCAGGTCAGGAATCAAACTGGTATTAAGGTACAAGGGATGAGGCAGAAGGATGGTCACAACAAGCCGGGGTCGGGTACAGGCATATAGCTGGGTAGTCACTGGTAAGCCGGGTCAATAGGACAGATAAATCAGGATCAGATTACACACACCACAACGCTGTAGAGCAGACAGCAAAGACCGTCTGCTCAGGTCAAGTTTAAATAGGCTGACTGGCGCTAAATAGAGCGCGCGCCCGTCTCCCCTGTGCACGGCTGCACACGTGCACGCGCCCGGGCGCGCGCGCATGCGCAGTGGAATCTGAGGGCCGGGACGGCCCGGGTTTAAGTTTCTGGCAGGATCTTCATGAAAGCCAAATTTGCATAGGACCTGATTAAGATAGTCGCAATGTATGCAGTCAAACGCCTTCTCTGCATCCAACGCTAGGAGCAGAGAAGGCGTTTTGATTTTGTTAGTGAGGTGAATGATATTTATTAATCGCCTAGTGGCGTCTGCTGTTTGGCGGCCCTTTGTGAACCCGGACTGGTCGGGATGAATTAGTGATGGCAGTAGATCCACCAGTCTATTGGCTATTAATTTGGCATAGATCTTTAGGTCGTTGTTGAGTAAAGAAATCGGGTGGAAATTTTGTGGGGTGTCAGGTACCTTCCCTGGCTTTGGTAGTGCGACAATCACAGCTTTCAGCATTTCAGATGGAAAGTGTGAGGAGGCAGCAGCACAATTAAATATACCAACCAGTTTGGGAGCTAGAATGTCTATAAATGTCTTAAAGTATTCTCCTGTGAAACCGTCGGGCCCAGGGGATTTATTGTTCGGGAGAGTATTGATTGCTAGGGAGACTTCCTGTATTGTGAATGGCAAGTTTAGTACTTCAGTTTGCTCTTTGGTGAGGTGAGGGATGTTTACCTTATTCAGAAATTCTGCTATTTTACGAGGTGAGGGTTGTGTTGTGCTGGTGTCATCTTTTAAATTATATAAAGAGCCATAATAGGCACTGAATGCGTCTGCAATGGCCTGGGGATGATATAGCTTGGATTGGGTATGAGGGTGCAGAATATGTGCTATTTTGGTCTTATATCTAATTCCTCTGAGGCGAGATGCTAATAGTTTCCCTGCTTTGTTGCCATTGGCGTAGTACGTCATCTTTAATCTCCTGGAAGACTTTTCAAAGTCCTCCAGCAGTATGAGACGTAGTTCGTGACGTAATTCCGCTAGTTTATCAGTGAGTGTAATAGAGGGCTGTGCCTTGTTTTGTGTTTCTAGAGTTTGGATTTTAGTTGTGATATTCAATATGCGCTGCCCCCTCATCCTTTTATTCCTAGCTCCTAGTTGAATAAGAAGACCCCGTATGAATGCTTCGTTCACAATTGTATAAGTGGATGAATTTATGTCACATACCAGGATGTGGAATCTACCTTGTGGGTCTTGTATCTCTTTGTGGAGTTTGAAGGCAACCGAGTCTCTGATTGCTGTCAACACCCCTCTCTTTTTTTCCTCTGAGCTTGCAAAAAAAACAAATGGGAATTTGGGGTGAGAACATGTAGGTTGTGCACTTTTTTTGAAATGTGTCTCCTGGACACAAAGGACGTCTCCATTGTGTTGAGTAGCCTCCTTCCATATAGACCTGCGCTTGGCAGGGTGGTTAAGTCCCCTAGCGTTGATTGTTAAAAAATTAACGACCATTTGTAACGTCAAGCTGGTGTGTGTAGTGTTGCATGTGCTGGAAACACTTACATCTGGTCTTGAAGGGGTCTCGGTGGATCTTGGGTCCTGCGGGTTGGTGGCATATGAAGGTGGAGGTCCATGTTAAAGGCATCTTTGTATCAGGTTGGCGGTGTCTGCTACTGCGGGCATAAACAGTGGTTAGGTGAAATAAGAAGAACAATGGGTAATAAACAAGAGTCTCCTTAAAGAGAGGAAGAAGGCCATTTTGATCCGAGTGTGACTGGTAGTCACTCAAAAAGTATATGAGGGGCAAGTAAAAAATTGAGCAACAAAAACAATAACAAAATTAAAGAATAGTTCAGCTTAGCAGTAAATATTCCTCCTTTTCAGGGAACAGTAGTTAAAGTCGTGTGGTGGCTGCGGGTGGTTTAAGTATGGTTGCGGGCATTTCTAGGGGTGACCAGGTTCCAGTCCTCTTCATTGCGGTGATGACTGCGGGAGTTGCTGGTCTCCGCTGTTTCTGGAATGATGTGCCATTTTTGGAGAAGTTGCGTTCCTTTAGTGAGAGTGTCAACAGAATGATCCCTCCCATCTTTAGTTATGATCAGCTTTGTGGGAAATCCCCATTTATATGCAATTTTATGGTTTCTCAATGCTTTAGAAATCGTGTTGAGGTTTCTCCTCTTTTGCAGAGTGAATTGAGATAGGTCCGCGAAAAATTGCAAGTCTTTGTATTGTGGAGGGAGGTTCTCTTTATTCCTAGATTCGGTCATCAGTTGTTCTTTTACATGAAAGAAGTGGAGCCTTAATATGACATCCCTGGGTATGTTATCTGGTAGGTGGGACGGTTTGGGCAGCCTGTGGATTCTGTCCACTGTAATGTCAAGCTCGGTCAGCTCCGGGATCATGGCTTGGAATAATTGGGTGACATACACCTTCAGATCAGGTTGTGCGACCGATTCAGGGACACCTCTAATTTTGAAATTATTTCTTCTTGAGCGGTCCTCAATGTCCGCCATTTTAGCTTTAATATCGTTCCATTTCATCTGCATGGTCATCATGAGCGTCCACCAGGTCATTAATGGTGGTCGCAAACTCTCCCATTTTGTGTTCTATGTGGTCCGTTCTGGCAGAGACTTCCTTCAGTTCTAGCCCCAGGTTGTGGACACATGAAAGCATGTCAGCATGTAGTGAGCTTCTGAGGGAGACTAGCATGTCCCTCAATGTTGTATCCAGCACAGGCTGGTTGGATGTGGGGAATGCGTCAATTGAGTCCGGGAGCTCCCTTGTGTCCTCCCCTGAGTCTAGGCCCTGAGAGTGGGTTAGATTTGGATCTGTGGCATCTAGCCGTAATCTTACTTTCTCTGGGCTCCCTGAGGACGGGGTGTGTATGGGCGATTGGGGGCTTTTCAGTGGGGCTGTTTGTTTGCCTGGATTACCTTTGGAAGGTGCTGGCATCGGTGTGCTGAATCTCCCTCGTGTCTCAGGCCCGCCGCCGCCATCTTGCCTGGGCCCCAGCGGAAAGTATTCTGTCATCTTTTGCGGTTTCTTATTTCTCCTGGACATTGCCGATCGGTGCCCCGGTCTGTCCCCCAGCTCCGGTGGGTGATTTGGGTGATGTTCTGCTGTGGAAGCAGCCCGATAAGTGCCGGTTTGTCCCTGTGTGCAGCGGAGCTCTTTCACAGAGCGTCCATCTCAGTCCGCGGCAAGCTCCGCCCCCCCCATTTTTTTCTTTAATCACTACTTTTTTTTTTTTTTTTCTTAGGCGCAGTGGTGGTAATTTAAGTGTGGGCAGATTTTTCTTAAATATTAACAGCTTTTAATAAACATTTGTTGGCGGACAATTTGAGAACCTGCTATCCAACATTTGTTGGCGGAAAGTCCGATAACAAATGTTCTATGGAGCATACACACGGTCAGGCTTTCCACCAACAAGCTCACATCCAACATATGTTGTCGGAAAATCCGATCTTGTGTACGGGGCATAAGAATTGCTTGATATGCATTATGCAAGAGTAATGGAAAAAATAAGTCATAGATGTGGGTGGAACTCCACTTTAAGTAGTTGTTAAAATACACCAATCATATCTTTGCTGGCCTCTCTTTGAAAATGGTGCCAGACTGTTTCTGTTTTCAGTACTTCTACGGCACAGACCCAAAACCAGCATGCATCAATTGACAGTGACAACAATTAGAAGAGTTGAAAATGTTCACAAAAAAAAAGATTCACCTCAGTTATCCAAATACTTTAGCTGCCTATCTCCCACAACAGTCATAAACTCTGCTTAAAATATCATACAAGAATTTACTACCTGATGTATAAAAAAAATAATAATAATAATAATAATGCGCAAACCAAGTGAACCTCAAATAAATTTCAGAGTGGCAGCCAACATTAAGAATGTGTCCCCCACAAATGGATAAATATGTAAAATAATGAATGTGGCGCTGACTCTATAGGTACAAAAAAATGTGCGTATAGCAAAATCATCAAATAACAAAACCAATAAACAACACATCCATAAATAGTCCAAAAATGTCATTAAAGTGCACAAAAATGCATGTAAAAAAGTAAATAAGGATCCACAATCTTCAATATCATTTAGACATATGGAAGTAAAAGGTGCAGTGATCAAGTGAAGGAAAAATAATCCAATCCTAAATATGTATTCCTTCACCATTCGTGATCCACTATAGGTCTGCCCCAGCCTCTCATCTCGGATAAAGAGATGAGAGTTATGGGTCTAATGATACTTCTTGTAAATAATCAAAGGATCCTCTCTAATCATGCAGTCTTCCCTTTGGAGTATCAGGGACAGCAGGATTAAGCAGCAGTCTTGGTGGACAATAAAACAGTGTTCTCCCTCTAATATTAAATACCTCCTCTTTAAACTCCTCCATATAAAACTCATAGAAAAAAAAGGAGATCTCCATAGTGTAGTAATTTGGTAAAAAAGATTTATTTCAAAGCAGCAATTTACATTTAAGATCAGAGTATTCAGCAAAGATAAACACAGGGACTTCTGATCATGGCCGCGACTGGAAGGAGAACATCACCCGGCCTCGCCAAGTGATCTGTGATGCAATGCGTCGGGAGTTCTTGCTTTGAAATAAATCTTTTTTACCGAATTACTACACTATGGAGATCTCCTTTTTCTTCTATGAGTTTTATATGGAGGAGAGTGGAGGAGTTTAACCGCTTGCCGACTGCCCACCATAATTTGACGGTGGCAGAATGGCTCCCCTGCACAAATCGCCGTAGCTGTACCGCGCCCGCTTTAAGGGGTATAGGGAGCACTCCGCGTGGCACTGAGGAGCCGATGCGCATGCCCTGCGATCACTCCTAACAGAGCCAGAACGAGAATCTGTGTATGTAAACACACAAATTCATGTTCTGGCAGGGAGAGGTGACAAATCGTGTTTTCCTAGTATATAGGAACACTGATCGGTCTCCTCCCCCAGGCACTCCCACCCCCCCCCACAGTTAGAACACACTGAGGGAACACATTTAACTGCTTGATTGCCCCCTAGTGTTAACCCCTACCCTGCCAGTGACATTTATACAGTAAGCAGTGGCTATTTTTAGCTCTGATCACTGTATGAATTTCAGTGGTCCCACAAAAGTGTCAAAAGTGTCCAATCTGTCCGCGGCAATGTTGCAGTCAAGATAAAAATCACAGATCGCCACCATTACTAGTAAAAAAAATAATAACAAAAAATAAAAACTGACCCCTTATTTGTAGACGCTATAACTTTTGCGCAAACCAATCAATATACGCGTATTACATATTTTTTTACCAAAAATATGTAGAAGAATATATATCGGCCTAAACTGAGGATTTTTTTTATTTTTTTTTAATTTGGGGATATTTATTAAAGCAAAAAGTAAAAAATATTGTGTTTTTTTTTCAAAATTGTCGTAGTTTTTTTGTTTTAAGTGCAAAAAATAAAAACCGCAGAGGTGATCAAATACCACCAAAAGCTCTATTATGGGGAAAAAGGGACATCAATTTTGTTTGGGTACAGCGTCATATGACCGCACAATTGTCAGTTAAAGCGACACAGTGGTGTATTGCAAAAAATTACCCAGTCAGGAAGAGGGTAAATCCTTCCGGGGCTGAAGCGGATAAACAGGATGTATTTAATATTAGAGGGAGAACACTGTTTTCTTATCCACCAACGCCGCTGCTTAATCTTGCTGTCCCTGATACTCCAAGGGGAAGACTGCGTGAATGGAGAGTATCCTTGGATTATTTACCAGAAACTTCATTAGACCCATTGGGGTATTTATCTGAGGTGAGAGGCTGGGACACACCTATGGTGGATCACAGATGGTGGAAGAGAGTGTGATTACACATTTACGATTGGATGCATGATATTGAAGATTGTGGATCCTTATTTACTTTTGCACAGGCACTTTTGTACACTTTAATGCCATTTTGGACTATTTAAATATTTGTTGTTTATTGATTTTTGTTATTTGATGTTTTTGCACTACGCATATTTTTTTGTACCTACTGAGTTAGTGCCACATTCACTACTTGATGTATAACTTATACATACCTATAAAATAATCCTATTTAAGCAGTGGGAGTAGAAGAATTATCTCTATAGTAGCTGCATTCAAATAGAAAAGGGTTACCATGGCAACCAACAATATTTTCAGAGCATATATATTTATATAGTGTAGAGTTATACAATCATTATACAATGCCTATAAATAATACACAGAGACTGTAAAATAGAAAATATATTTTGGATATATATATATATATATATATTTATAAATATAGTATCACTTAGCACAATGTGCTAGTAAGTAGCAAGTGAAATCCTAAAGAGCCAAATTGGGGCTGTAACTGAAGTGGGCCAAATGTGCTGCTAGGATCACATTTATACAATTAAATTTTTTTTGGGGACCATTGGCATGTCATTATACTAGCATACTTTTTAGTTAGAAATATCCAATGAATGGGAAGAGATCACAATAATGATGAGATACAAATAACTATTTGTTTAATGGATGGACAGAGTTACAATCAGCACAGATGCACCTAAACACATGGTGCTAACCTTTAAATCCAGCTTGTAATGTTCCACCTGGCAGCCATACAAATTTTCTCCACTAATACCTTTGCATATAAAGCCCAGGATGCCATCACACCATCTGTAAAATGAGCATTGAGTTCTAAAAGAGAAGGAAGATGTACCAAGAGATATGCACTCTGAAATGTTATTATGACCCATGAGCAGATGTCCTTGGATGAGGCTTCCAGGCACTTTTTTGGTCCTGTAGGTAGTGGAGATTTTTTACTGGGCAGGAGCTCATTCATTAAAGGTAGGTTGAAATGAGATGCACCAGGTCCAGTGCTTCCTAGGAACTTTTACTGGCAAAAGAGGAGGATGTGGAAAAAGCTGGGAAAACAAATTATTAATTGTAGTGAAAGGATGAAACCCTCAGCACAAAGATGGTATAAAGACATTTGAACAGAGAGAATTTTGATGCCAGTGTCCTGTGCTGAAACTTTTCTTACTGAAAATATAGCTGTGAGAAAAGCTGTGCGAAAAACAGCCTTGATGGAGAAAGTATTGATGAGATCAAACCAAGGGTCCACCAAGACCTAGCACATCAGAGGTAATGCCGCGTACACATGAAGGAACTTTCCCGCGGGATTGTCCGCTGGACTGGAGTCCGCCGGACAATCCCCCGTGTGTGGGCGCCGGCGGACTTTTTGGCCCCAAACCTTGGCGGACTAGGTTTTAAGTTTTGTTTTAAAATTATCCGCTGGACTTGGTAGTCCTGCGGACAATCCCGCCGTTAGTATGCTAGTCTGCCGGACTTTTGGAAATGAACGGACTTGCCGATCATCGGAAAGTCCGTTCATTTAGCACGTGACTTCAGGTAGACGGAGCTAGCGAAGACAGTGAATGCCGCCGCACTAGCCCCGTCACCTAGTATGGATTTAAAGGGAATCCCCACGCCAAAAAAACGGCGTGGGGGTCCCCCCCAAATCCATCTCAGACCCTTATCCTAGCACGCAGCCCGGCAGGCCAGGAAAGGGGTGGGGACGAGCAAGCGCCCCCCCCCCCCCCTGAACCATACCAGGCCACGTGCCCTCAACACGGCACGGCCCCCCTTTCCCCAAGGCACCCCCCCATGTTGATGGCACACGGCCTGGTATGGCTCAGGAGGGGGGGGTGCTCGCTTATCCCCACCCCTTTCCTGGCCTGCCGGGCTGCGTGCTCGGATAAGGGTCTGAGATGGATTTGGGGGGGACCCCCACGCCATTTTTTCGGCGTGGGGATTCCCTTTAAATCCATGCCAGGTGACGGGGCTAGCGCGGCGGCATTCACTGCCTTCGCTAGCCCCGTCTACCTGCAGTTACGTTCTAAATGAACGGACTGCTCCGTGTGTGAGCAAGTCCGTTCATTTTCAAAAGTCCCGCAGACTTTTTCCCACGGATTGTCCGCCGGAGAAGTCCAGGCGTGTGTGGGCAAGTCACACGCTCGGAAAGTCCGGCGAAGCCCCGCTGGAAAGTCCGGCGGTTTGTCCGCTGGACTAGGTCCGGCGGACAAAGTCCGAACGTGTGTACGCGGCATAAGTCCCACTTAAGAAAAAAATACATTAATGGTATATTCAGTCTAAACAAGGCTAAAAGAAACTGGGATATCAAGGAATCATTTGGCCAAGTAAACCCTGTAAAGGTTGTCAATGCCAAAACTTGGACTTTAATGAGTAATAAAGCAAGGTTTTGTTTGGTGTGAACTGCAGAAATGCAGTTGGGAAGGATTACTGATGCCACTGTTAATGACAATTTTATTCTAAAGCGCTTGTATATCATCACCAAATGTGAGTGTTATTCCTTAATTTAAGAAATATGCTGTGAGTTATTTTACGGAATTACGCTATGTGCCCTCCTGTTTTCTTCTTCTTTTTTTGATATTTATCTGTTTGGGCTTATTAACCCATATAACATCATTGGAAGTTCTGTTATTGGTTCCCTGGAGTTCGTGTTTGTGGATATAGTCTCTTCTCGTGTCTATTACCATTCAAGCTTGATTGACTCAGTGGGTGTATACCCATTTGGGTTCAATCATTCTGGTAAGCCTCTAAGAACATATGGTGGCGGATCTTCTATAATTTTTCTTTACTAAAGTCACAATATAGACTGCATCTATTATTTCACTGTTTGGATCACCATCACCAATTTTTGGACATTCAATAATAGGATTGGGAGTGATATCTCTTCTATTGCTAAGGACAATTTATTTAGAGTGAATTATTATTATCAGTTTTCTTTACTATATTATGACCGTTTAGCACTGTTTTATGTTTTTTGTGTTATTGATTTTGCAACAATCAATGTGTGTATATTTCATTTATTCTCAGCGCTGCACTTTTTCACTTTATGTCACATTTTGCAATATTGATCCTCTGCTGTGCTGGCTGCTTTTTTTTACATTTAAATGGACAGCGTGGTATATATTATTTGTTTTATTTTTCTAACTGCAGAAATGAATCAGGGATCACTCATTGGGGTCTGCAAGCTTAGTTTTCCTACCACCTAATTCTCCACTTGGCCACCCACTGGAAGATCTCCACTGCAGTTTAATGAATGAATGGCTTTGTATCCTCTATTGTGCACTACAGTATATGACACCACTATCATGTTGTCCATGGCTTGAGTTGTTTCTTGGGGAGAAGGTGGTTAAAAATCAAAAGAGCTTCAAGAGTTTCCCCCAATTTTAGGAGATTTGGAACAGCAGGTAGGTGGATCTTGCAAAAAGGCTTAAAGTCTAGGTAATTGGCCTAGGTGTAGTCTGTAAATGAAAATGCTTCTACAAAGAAAGGTTGCCCGTTACTAATCACCATTTCAGATCATTCCTGATTTAGATAGGAAGATCAATAGTTTACTTTTGAGTGTTGCAGTCTCATTGTTGGAGACAGAATATTTTCTCAAGGGACAACCAGGAAGTAAGATCAATGCATGCTAGGAAACTAAGACAATCGCTAATGCACAGAATGGGAGAATGCATCACCATTTGGGTATATGCAGCAGAACTGGATATCTTCAGAGAGGGCAGGAATACATTTATTACTGTAATGCAGAACACCATGCCCAGGTACTTCATCTTTAGTATAGGAATGAATTAACCATCCAAATTCATTGAGTCCCCTTGTAGGAAAATATGATCAAATGAAAAATATTTATAGATGAGCAGGTGGATAGGTTTGTAATAATTTTTGATCTACAAGAAATCGGTGAAAATCTGTGAAACCTGTTTTAACCACGTTCCAAGACAAGGAGGCCATACAATATGAAAGGTATGGGAGGAAAAAAAAGACTACTTAAGTTCACCCAGGGCTTTGTGAAAGCATCTGGGAAAAGTGGACTGTTGCTTCCAGGACTAGACTAGACCAATGCTGTATTTATCTATTTTATCATCTGTAATACATCTTTAAATCCAAGCAAAGTAATATCCTTTCATTGTTTCACTACTGTTGAGGTGTTTGAATTATTGCACTACATCCACATATCTGAAAGGTTAAAGCGAACCTGACCTTCAGGTTTTAGTAAAGGTAAAATAGCTGGTCCAAATGAACTACAGGCATACCCCACTTTTAAGTACACATTGGGGTTTATTTACTAAAGCTGGAAAGTACAAAATCAGGCTCACTTCTGCATAGAAACCAATGAGCTTCTAACCCAGCTTGTTCAATTAAACTTTGGTAATAAAACCAGGAAGCTCATTGGTTTCTATGCAGAAGTGAGCCTGAATTTGCACTTTACAGCTTTAGTAAATAAACCTCATTGTGTACTTAAAAGTGGGGTATGCCTGTATTACCTTTACTACCAGATGTGTGCACTGTATAAACTGTATGCCTCAGCTACACACAGTATACAGCATTTGTGTTTTGGCAAAATAAAATTCTGTCAGAATGAGCCCTACCAAGCCATTCAGCTTTGTATTCTTTGGCCATTCACAGGAAGCTTTTTAATAATTCATAGAACACACAGCCCGACTCAAGTTTTGTTTCGGGAGTGAAAATGGTAGTACCCATCCTGCTGCTGAAGCTCAGCGCTGTCTACTGCATGTACTGAAGCTGAGGCTACATACAATATATACAGGGCACACAGAAAGCACATTTGGTAGTTAAAGCGGGAGTAAACCCGCTGACATTTTTTTTTTTTTTTACACCTGTAAGGGAAAAGGCATAATGAGCTAGTATGCACCGCATACTAGCTCATTATGAAATACTTACCTTAGAACGAGGCGTCGGTAACTCACCTGGTCCACGCCGAGGTCGCTGACATGTTGCCTCGGCGTGTCTTCCGGGTATCGCGACTCCAGCGCTGTGAGTGGCTGGAGCCGCGATGTCGTCACTCCCGCGCATGCGCACGGGAGACTTCGTCCCGGCAGGGTTAGTATTCTGCCGGCCTTTCAGACGAGAATCCCCCGTGCGCATGCGCCGCTGCAGTCAGCGGCGTATTGCACGGGGAATATCTCCTAAACCGTAAAGGTTTAGGAGATATTTTTTGTACCTACAGGTAAGCCTCATTACAGGCTTACCTGTAGGTGAAAGTGGAAAATGTGACTTTACTTCCACTTTAAGGCCCCATGCACACGAGACGCAGATGCAAACTCTGCTGAACACATGTTTTAAAAAGCAGAAGCTTGCGTTTAAAAACGTGCGTTTTGCTGTGTTTTCATGCCGCGTTTAGCCGCGTTTGCGTCTATAAGCATTTGTAAAGATAACATCATATAGACCCTCCCCAAGCTCAGAAAGCATGTATTATTAACTATTTCTGCCATTTTGATCAGAGTGAGCAGCAGCAGCAGCAGAGAGAGCAGTTGTACACTTGCATTTGCCTCGCTGTGTTTTTTTTTTTTTGGAAATGGATCCCATATTGAATATATGTCAGGAAATGCTCCTGATGTTGCTCTTGATGAGGCAGCAACGTCATTGCAAATTGCATGAGAGGTCCAGAATCAGAGCTTGTCGATATTGGACCCATCCGTTGATGGCACAGTGAATGTCCGTTGGATATTTCACAAACATGTATGCATTTCACAAACATGTATACATCAGTGAGTATATATGCTCTATGAACTATCTAAACTAATTACGACATTTTAAACCAATTTTCTAGTATTTTTTTATGGTTTACCATCATATTTCTGAGTTTTCTGGTCCAAAAAATTGGGTTCCTTTAAAAAGGCTTATAATTGCAAACACGGCTAAACGCAGGTGCCTGCGTTTAGCCACGTTTAGTCGTGTTTAGCTGCGTTTTGCGTCTGAAACGTGGAAAAGCAAAGTGTCTGAAAGCATTTTTTTTGCTTCTGGAAAAACGAGGTTAAACGCAACTGCATAAAAAAAGGAAAAAACTAGACTGTGTACATGGACACATAGGATAACATTGCATGAGTTCAGGTGCAGTAGAAAAAAGTGTCCAACTGCCTCTGAACGCGCGTTTAACAGCGTCTCGTGTGCATGAGGCCTAAGGTAATAGTTTGTTTGGACCATCTTGGACCAAATTAACTATTTAACTTTCACTAAAACTTGAAGTTCAGCTTTACATAGGAATCTAAAACAAAAAACAAACCAAAACAAATAATACGAGATAAAGATTAACTTTTTTTACAGCAGGGATGAGGACAGATTAAAAGGGGTCACCAGAATTGCAGAACTGCTGGTTGAAAACTGGCCCCATGCACACGAGACACTGTTAAACGCGCGTTCAGAGGCAGTTGGAGTCTTTTTTCAACTGCCCCTGAACGCATGCAATGTTATCCTATGTGTCCATGTACACAGTCTAGTTTTTTCCCGTTTTTATGCAGTTGCGTTTAACCTCGTATTTCCAGAAGCAAAAAAATGGGTTCAGACACTTTGCTTTTCCACGTTTCAGATGCAAAACACGGCTAAACGCGGCACCCGCGTTTGGCTGCGTTTGCGTTTATAAGAGTTTTTAAAGGAACCCAATTTTTTGGACCATAAAACTCTGAAATATGATGGTAAACCATAAAAAATACAAAAAAAAATGGTTTAAAATGTCGTAATTACTTTAGATAGTTCATAGAGCATATATACTTACTGATGCAATGCCATAAAAAACTCAATTTTTTTAGGTGGCTTAGACAATGAGGAATGCCTCCACTTCTTTACCCCAACCATTCATCAAATTTCTAATCTAATCAGTGACTCCTAGTCTGACCAAAGCATAGCAATGTCTTTTTTTCACAAAGAGAAACCTGCATACCAATGTCTAGTCAGCCCAACCCCCAACCATGTTTGTGAAATATCCAACGGACATTCGCTGTGCCATCAACGGATGGGTCCAATATCGACGAGCTCTGATTCTGGACCTCTCATGCAATTTGCAATGACGTTGCTGCCTCATCAAGAGCAACATCAGGAGCATTTCCTGACATATATTCAATATGGGATCAGTTTCCCAAAAAAAAACACAGAAAGAGAGGCAAATGCAAGTGTACAACTGCTCTCTCTGCTGGTGCTGCTCACTCTGATCAAAATAGCAGAAATAGTAATTAATATATGCTTTCTGAGCTTGGGGAGGGTCTATATGATGTTATCTTTACAAACACTTATAGACGCAAACCCGGTAAAACGCGGCATTAAAATGCGGCAAAACACGCGTTTTTTTAGCGCACGTTTTTTGCTTTTTAAAACATGCATTCAGCAGAGTTTGCATCTGCGTCTCGTGTGCATGGGGCCTTAATCTAAGTTACTTTTGAGTGCTCTGGGCTATTGGCATATGAACATAAGCATCTTCTAATCTAGAGCCATTGATATCATCTAGTCCCACTCTTAGGCCCCATGCACACGAGACGCAGATGCAAACTCTGCTGAACGCATGTTTTAAAAAGCAGAAACCTGCGTTTAAAAACGCGCGTTTTGCTGTGTTTTCATGCCGCGTTTAGCCGCGTTTAGCCAGCCGCGTTTGCGTCTATAAGCATTTGTAAAGATAACATCATATAGACCCACCCCAAGCTCAGAAAGCATGTATTATTAACTATTTCTGCCATTTTGATCAGAGTGAGCAGCAGCAGCAGAGAGAGCAGTTGTACACTTGCATTTGCCTCTCTTTCTGTGTTTTTTTTTTGGAAATGGATCCCATATTGAATATATGTCAGGAAATGCTCCTGATGTTGCTCTTGATGAGGAAATTTGCATGAGAGGTCCAGAATCAGAGCTTGTCGATATTGGACCCATCCGTTGATGGCACAGTGAATGTCCGTTGGATATTTCACAAACATGTATGCATTTCACAAACATGTGTGCATTAGTGAGTATATATGCTCTATGAACTATCTAAACTAATTACGACATTTTATACCAATTTTTCTAGTATTTTTTATGGTTTACCATCATATTTCTGAGTTTTCTGGTCCAAAAAATTGGGTTCCTTTAAAAAGGCTTATAAACGCAAACGCGGCTAAACGCAGGTGCCTGCGTTTAGCTGCGTTTAGCTGCGTTTTGCGTCTGAAACGCGGAAAAGCAAAGTGTCTGAAAGCATTTTTTTGCTTCTGGAAAAACGAGGTTAAACGCAACTGCATAAAAAAGGGAAACAACTAGACTGTGTACATGGACACATAGGATAACATTGCATGCGTTCAGGGGCAGTTGAAAAAAGTGTCCAACTGCCTCTGAACGCACGTTTAACAGCGTCTTGTGCCGCGTACACGCGATCGGAATTCTCGTCGGAAAACACTCTGACGGTTTTTCCGACGGAATTCTGCTCAAGCTGTGTTGCCTACACACGATCACACCAAATTCCGACGGTCAATAACACAGCGGCATAAAACACGTTCGACAGCACTATAAAAGGGAAGTTTAATGCTTCCGAGCATGCGTCGAATTGTTTCCGAGCATGCATCGGAATTTTGCGTGTCGGAATTGTATACACACGATCGGAAAATCAAAAAAAATCAGGTTCTCAATTCAAAGTCCGCCGGAAATTCCGACAGAAAAAGACCGTTGGGCATACACACGGTCGGAAAATCCAATGAAAAGCTCCCATCGGACTGTTTCCATCGGAAATTACGACCGTGTGTACGCCGCATTATACCATTGAAAATATGATCTACAATGACTCCATGCAAAGCCTATTTTTATGAACACATTTAGACACTTTAGAGGATTGATCTGAACCTTACTAAAGCAATGTGTACCAGGACAATAGGATAATATAATCCTTTTCTCTGGATATGCTGACCTCTATTGTCTTACCGAGGCCGAGATGCCGAGAGCGGTTCACCCTTGCGACCCAGCGCAGTAAGCCCCTGGAGATGGAACAGGGAGCAAACGGCACCAGGAGGCACAGGTCACCTCCGATATGTAAGCAGAAACTGGCGGGGAACCTGGAGGTGGTGATGACCTGGCCCGGGCCGGCCGGCAGATGGCAGGATAGGGAGGCAGGAACCAAACGCCCGGCTGGGGTGCTGACACTGGGGGATCCGGCAGAGGTTAGGTGGACTAGCCAGAGGGTCAACCACAAGAGAGTTCAGCAGGCAACCAGAGGATCCTTTACAGGAGGTGTCAGCAAAGTCCGTAGGGCAGGCCAGAGGGTCAAACACAGGAGGTATCAGCAGAGTCCGTAGGGCAGGCCAGAGGGTCAAACACAGGAGATATCAGGAAGTCCGTAGGGCAAGCCAGGGGGTCAAACACAGGAGATATCAGGAAGTCCATAGGGCAGGCCAGAGGGTCAAACACAGGAGATATCAGGAAGTCCGTAGGGCAAGCCAGGGGGTCAAACACAGGAGATATCAGGAAACGTCAGGCAATCCGGGTTGGCAACAGCAGGTACAAGGTCAGGAATGTTTCAGTAACACAGGACACACAGGCACTAAGCTGGAGAGACAGACCAGCAAGGTGCCTGTGCGTCAGGCCGCTTTAAATAGGCGCCAGAGTGACGCTAATTGCGCGTCACTGCCGCCAGGTGGGCGCTAGTGCGCATGCGCCCGCGACGGACCGCCGAGCCGCGAGTGCGCATGCGCCGGAGCGCCGAGCCCCCGCGCATGCGCACTAGAGAGCGGGCCGTCCGTCCGACGCCGCTCTCCTGATAGTGCCCCCCCCCGAGGGGTGGCCTCTGGACACCCAAGCTGGCCATCAGTTCTGGGTGAGCTTGGTGAAAGGCCCGAATTAAGCGTGGGGCGTGCAGGTTCCTAGAAGGTTCCCACGAATTGTCCTCAGGGGGGTAACCCTTCCACCTAATTAGGTACTGAAGCTGTCTGCCCATTTTCCTGCAGTTCAAGATTTCCTCCACCTCAAACTCCCTTTCGCCCTCAACTAGGATAGGTGGTGGCAGTGGTTCTTCCCTGCCAGGGAAAGGACTGGGAGTAACGAGTTTCAATAAGGAGGCGTGGAAGACCGGATGGATCCTATAGCTCTGGGGAAGCTCGAGTTCAAAGGCCACAGGGTTCACGACCCCTTTTATCTTGAATGGGCCGATGAACTTCGGCCCCAATTTGCGGGAAGGAACAGGTAATTTTAAGTTGGAGGAAGACAGCCAAACCTTTTCGCCGACCTTGAAAGCCGGATTCTCCTTCCTCCCCTTGTTGTAGTATTTACTGTACCCCTCCTGGGCTCTTCGCATTAGTTCCTGGAGTTTTTGAAAGTTGCTTTGTAGAGAATTCACCCGGTCCTGGGCTGCCGGGACTGAGGTTTCCGGGGGTGATGCAGGGAGAAATGAGGGATGGAAGCCGAAGTTTGCCCAGAAAGGTGTCTGTTGGGTGGCGGAGTGGATGGAGTTGTTGTACGCAAACTCGGCGTATGGCAGCAAGGTTGACCAGTCGCTTTGAGAGTCAGAGCAGAAGCATCGGAGGTACTGTTCTAAGGTCTGGTTGGTCCTCTCTGTCTGCCCATTGCTTTGGGGATGATACGCGGAAGAGAGGCAGACCTTAATTTCCAAGGACTTGCACAACTCTTTCCAGAATCTTGACGTAAACTGCGTGCCTCTGTCTGAGGTGATGCTTTTAGGTACCCCGTGCAGCCTTACAATTTCCTTAAAAAACACATCAGCCGTGGTGGAAGCAGAAGGAGTGCCAACCAAAGGTATGAAGTGGGCCATCTTGGAAAGCCAGTCGATGACGACAAAGATGGTGGTGAATTCCTTTGAAGGGGGTAACTCTACAATGAAATCCATGGAAATCTCTGCCCATGGACGTTCAGGGATAGGTAGAGGTTTTAACAGCCCCCAAGACTTGGCCTTTGGGCCCTTACTGCGCTGGCACGGAATACAGGAGGCGACATAGTCCTTGCAATCTCGTCTCCAACCCGGCCACCAGAACGAGCGGGAGACGAGTTCAGTGGTCTTCGTGGACCCGAAGTGGCCTGCCAGTTTGTGGTCGTGAAAGGTTTTGAGAACCAATGGCCTTGTCTCTTGAGGGACGAAAATCTTTTCCTTGGACCAGAGTAGATCGTTATGTTCAACCAGGGAGAGGTCGGTGGGCACCGGATGGCGCCTGGTAGCTGACTTGATGGCAGTTACGAGATCCACTTCCGTAATTAGGCAAAAGTTCTGGGGGGACAAAATGGTGCTAGGTTCAGTTTCCTGAGTGGTGTCTAGAAACATGCGGGAGAGCGCATCTGCCTTTCCATTCTTGGAACCCGGTCGGTATGCAATAAGAAAGTTGAACCTTGAGAAGAAGAGGGCCCATCTGGCCTGCCTGGGCCGAAGGCGTTTGGCTGTTCTCAAATATTCCAGGTTCTTATGGTCGGTCCAGACCATGACAGGGTGAGATGCTCCTTCTAAGAGATACCGCCATTCTTCAAGGGCAAATTTGATAGCCAGCAGCTCCCTGTCTCCCACATCATAGTTCCTCTCTGGAGGGCTCAATTTCCGAGAGGTAAAGGCTACCGGGTGAAGGAGGGCCTTAGCGCCCTGGCGCTGAGAGAGGATAGCCCCGAGAGCTGTCTCGGAGGCATCTACCTCCAGCACAAAGGGCAGTTCGGGATCCGGGTGCCGTAGGATTGGGGCAGATGAGAACAGGGTTTTTAGCTGGGTAAAGGCCGCCTGGGCCTCAGGGGACCAATGGAATTGATTATGTTGGTGGGTTAACTGAGTGATTGGAGCTACAATGGAGGAGAAACCAATGATGAAGCGTCGGTAAAAGTTGGCAAACCCAATGAACCTCTGGACTCCCTTCTTGTCCTTGGGAGCCGGCCAGTCCTGAATGGCTTGAACCTTTTGTGGGTCCATTGCGACTCCGTGGGTGGAAATGATAAATCCCAAGAATTGTACGGTGGTCTTCTCAAACTCACACTTTTCTGCTTTAAGGTAGAGCTTGTGTTGCCTAAGGATGGTGAGGACCAGTCTGACATGTGTCTGGTGGAGCTCGGGAGTGGCGGAGAAGATGAGAATGTCATCGAGATAGACCACTAAGAAGTCATCTAGGTACCTACGGAATATATCGTTGACCAGATGCTGGAATGTGGCCGGGGCATTGCAAAGCCCAAATGGCATAACTAGGTACTCGTAGTGCCCGAATCTCGATCTAAAAGCGGTCTTCCACTCATCACCCGCTCTGATCCTTATAAGGTTGTAAGCCCCACGGAGGTCGAGTTTGGAAAAGATCCGTGCTGACCGGAAGCGTTGGAATAATTCAGGAATGAGAGGAAGCGGGTACCGATTTTTAATGGTGATCTTGTTAATCTCCCGGTAGTCGATACAGGGCCTCAGTGAGCCATCCTTCTTTTCAACAAAGAAAATGCCAGCACCAGCCGGTGAAGAGGAGGGACGAATGAATCCCTTGGCTAAGTTTTCGTCGATGTAGGCCTTAAGAGTCTTCAACTCAGTTTCAGATAGAGGGAAGATACGGCCGAAAGGGACCGCGGCCCCGGGTAGGAGGTCTATGGGGCAATCATAGGGCTGGTGAGGTGGTAGGCGGTCGGCCTGCTGTTTGTCAAAGACATCCTTGAACTCGAGGTAGACTGGTGGTACGTGTTCTAGGTGCTCGGGCACTGGTACTAGAGCTGAACAGGTAGCAGGGTGGAGAGCAAGGCAGTTCTGGGTGCAGTAGTGAGAGGGGAAGGAAACCTCCTTCGTCCGCCAGTTAATGAAGGGTTCGTGTGCTTGTAGCCAGGGGAGCCCCAAGATGATGGGGAACATGGGAGAAGGAATAATATCCAGACAGAGGAGCTCTTGATGACCCGAATCAGTGGTAACCGAGATGAGGCCAGACTCATGAGTGATTAAGCCGGAACGGGGCAGGGAACCATCGGCTAGGTGAACCTGTAGGCATTGCTTCTTGGGGACAAGGGGAAGCTGAAGCCTGGCAGCGAGGGCAGAATCCAAGAAGCAACTGCAGGCCCCGGAATCAATTATGGCCGGGAGGCGGACCGCCCTTTCCGTCAACTGTAGGGAGATAAAAAGGACAACGTAAGTTTGAGAGAATCTGGAGACTTGGAGGCTGAAATTGGGGATATGAGAGGACTTACTGGGTCTTATGGGGCAGGACCGGAGGAAGTGACCGGAGCTTCCGCAGTAAAGGCACAAGTTGCCTTGTCGCCTACGTAAACGCTCTTCTGGGGTCAGGGGAGCGCGGACAAGACCTAGCTGCATGGGCTCGACTCCGGGGGTGCTCCCAGGTGGAGCATGAAAAGAGGATTGGGCAGGACCAGGACCTGGTTTGGGTAGCATCCAACTGGGGCGAGAGGACTGAAAGCGTTCAGCGCGACGTTCCCGCAAGCGCCGGTCAATTTTGGTGACGGCTTGTATGAGATCCTCTAAGGCGTCTGGGACGTCAATCCGGGCAAGCTCGTCCTTAAGGGTATCAGATAGTCCTTGGCGGAATTGGTACTTGAGGGCTGGCTCATTCCAGCCGGTGTCGGCTGACCATTTTCGGAATTCCGCTGTATAGTCCTCAACCGGCCTCCGGCCTTGAGAAAGGTTATGTAGGGTGGTCTCAGCTGTGGCCCCCTTTTGGGGGTCATCGTAGAGCTGGCCCATGCTTTCAAAGAAGGTGTCCACAGCGTTCAGAATAGGGCTCCTTTGATCCATTAGGCTATGGGCCCAGGCCTGGGGTTCTTCAGCCAGCAGAGAAATAATGAACCCCACTTTCACCACTTCGGAAGAGAAGGTTCTGGGTTGGAGGGCTAGGTACAGGGAGCAGGCATTCTTGAATGCTCTGAATTTTTTGCGATCACCCGTGAACCGTTCTGGTATAGGGACCCTGGGTTCCGGAGTGGCCATGACTACTGTGGGGTTAGTAGGTGCTGCAGATGGGGGAAGCCCACTGGATGCGGCAAGGTTACCCGCTGTGGGGGGAGACGGCCCTGTCAGTTGTTGCAAGCGGCTGTCTATTTGAGTGTACCCCACTTGCAGCTTTTGGACAGCCTCAGTAAGTGCTGCCATCTGCTGGCACAGGATCTCAAGGGGAGAACACGCTCTGTCGGCCCCGGACATGGCTGGTCTGTACTGTCAGAGCTGTACTCACCGAGGCCGAGATGCCGAGAGCGGTTCACCCTTGCGACCCAGCGCAGCAAGCCCCCTGGAGATGGAACAGGGAGCAAACGGCACCAGGAGGCACAGGTCACCTCCGATATGTAAGCAGAAACTGGCGGGGCACCTGGAGGTGGTGATGAGCTGGCCCGGGCGGCCGGCAGATGGCAGGATAGGGAGGCAGGAACCAAACGCCCGGCTGGGGTGCTGACACTGGGGGATCCGGCAGAGGTTAGGTGGACTAGCCAGAGGGTCAACAACAAGAGAGTTCAGCAAGCAACCAGAGGATCCTTTACAGGAGGTGTCAGCAGAGTCCGTAGGGCAGGCCAGAGGGTCAAACACAGGAGATATCAGGAAGTCCGTAGGGCAAGCCAGGGGGTCAAACACAGGAGATATCAGGAAGTCCGTAGGGCAGGCCAGAGGGTCAAACACAGGAGATAATCAGGAAGTCCGTAGGGCAGGCCAGAGGGTCAAACACAGGAGATATCAGGAAGTCCGTAGGGCAAGCCAGGGGGTCAAACACAGGAGATATCAGGAAACGTCAGGCAATCCGGGTTGGCAACAGCAGGTACAAGGTCAGGAATGTTTCAGTAACACAGGACACACAGGCACTAAGCTGGAGAGACAGACCAGCAAGGTGCCTGTGCGTCAGGCCGCTTTAAATAGGCGCCAGAGTGACGCTAATTGCGCTTCACCGCCGCCAGGTGGGCGCTAGTGCGCATGCGCCGGCGCCGGACCGCCGACGCGAGTGCGCATGCGCCGGAGCGCCGAGCCCCCTCGCATGCGCACTAGAGAGCGGGCCTTCCGTCCAGACCCTTTATTAGCTTTGTTGCCCTTCTTTGTACTCGCTCTATTTCCAGTACAGCCTTCCTGAGGACTGGTGCCCAGAACTGGACAGAATACTCCAGATGAGGCAGGACCAGAGTCTTGTAGAGTGGGAGAATTGGGTGATCAAGAACCTGATGGTCGGTACATGGAAGAGGGGGGGCGTGACCGGATGTGAGAGGCGGGAGCATGGAGAGACAGGAGCGCGAGTGTGAGTGAGGATGTGAGGATGCGAGCGGCTTCTCTCCCCAGCTCTCCAGACCTTCCCCTCGTGACTACCCGAGGCCCCTGCACTACACATGCAGCCTAACTGACCGCGCTGTGGCGGAGCCGGCGATCGCCGACTGTGGTGCTATTACAACCACCTGTGTGGAGGTCCCTGCGGGCATTGAGTGTGGAGGACGCCGCCTGGGAGCCTGCTAATCCTCGCTAAACCCCCGCTGTGCGCCGAGGACAAACAGCTGATCGTTCCGGTCACCTGACCTTGTAAGTGAAGCCCTCCTCATAGCGGGAGAAGGCTCTGCTCCGTGAGGACAAAAATATCTCTCCATAGAAGAGCACAGAGACGCTCTTGGAGCACCAGGCTGACTTCTAACGAGTGGAGGGGGTGAGTGATGTATCGTTCCAATATGTACCAGCAGTGCTAGAGATATAACATTATGAGAGTGACTAACTATGCCAGCAGTGCTATAGATACAATGCTACGAGAGTGACTAACTAACTAACTAACATTCTGGAGCTCTATGCTGTGAGACACCCACCCCCCAGGCTAGTGAGCGCCCTCGCCCTTGCCTGATCTAGTTCAACCTAGTTACCTGGAGAGACCCCAGTCAGGAGCCTGGACTTTTCAGGGAAGGGGGAGGGGAGGAAAAGGAGAGGAAAGAATAGGAGGGGAAAAAAAAAAAAAAAAACTTTTTTAAAAATCTCCAGACGAATGAGAAAAATACACTGGTGCACCTTGTCATAAACCTTGCTAGGTATAAACTGTCGGTGATACGGCCTACTGTTATGATTAGTACCACAGCGGCTATTGGAACGGGTATAGCTATACTACCTTGTCCATTTTTTTTTTTTTTTTTGTTTCCCTCTCTTCCTCTCGCTTCCTTTTTTCGTATCACCGCCTGGCGATAGAGGGATTAAATAAATAAATAGGCACAGGGATATTTTACTAAACCATCTGCTATCTGCCTGCCTAGGTTTTGCATACCCTGATTGCTTTCTGATCCTTCTATCCTCCTATACCGTATGGGGGAGCATATAGGGTACAGTGTATAAGATACAAAACCCCCTTGTTATTCATTGGCCAATGCGGTCCATTGTTTTATCCCTATAGTGTGACCATCATTCTCGGCGGGTGGTTAAGGGGGGAACCCCACATTGCTAAGCAAATTTGCTATGTCAAGGAGAAAACCCCCAGAGGAGCATTTATCCCAGGAAGGGTTTCAAAACACACGGTCTGTAAAAGAGAAAAATAACCAAATCGCAGTGGCCACTGCGACGAAGCTGGAGAAGTACGCACATTCAGCACCAGTTTCTCCCAGTGGGTCGAAGCTACACCAAGCACCCCAACAGGCCAAGGAACAAAAAAACCCCATGCTGGATAGAAAGAGCCAGGGTGGTATAGCTCCCAGCCCAGCTCTTAATACATCCTCTCAAACTCTCCTCAAAAAATCTACAAACAAGGGTTCAGGGGGATCCAAAAACTTAGCAACAACTACCAATTCAGAGGAAAATACACCCTTGACCCCCACACCAACTACTATATCTCCCACGGAAAAGCCTGTGGTGATTATGGAGGGAGAACCTACATTAAGGGAGGTACTGAATGCAATAAACGACTGTAAAATCTCAATGCTGAACTTTGATATCCAACTAAAGAGCATCAAGGATGAATTGGTCTCTATAAAACAGGATTTAAGCAAAACAGCACGAAGTATTGTAGATCTGGAGGGGCGGGTAAGCTCCATAGAAGATGAATGGATCCCTGCTAAAAATGAAATTGAATGGCTTAGAGATACAATAAATGCACAAGTCGCTAAACTGGACGATATGGAGAATAGAAGCCGCAGAAACAATATCAGACTCATTGGACTTCCTGAGCGCAGTGAGGGCCCCAATCTAATAAAATTTTTGGAGGCCTGGTTTGGGGAGATTTTTGGAGGATCTTTCTTTACCCCCCTATTTGCCATTGAACGTGCACACCGCATTTTTTCAAGAGACCAACGCGAAGGAGCCCGCCCTAGGCCAATAATACTAAAAATTCTAAATTATAACGATAAGGTTACTTTGCTAAGGAGAGCAAGGGAAGTGGGAGACATTAGGTTTCAAGGCGCAAGAGTATCATTATACCCAGACTTCTCTCCGGATCTCCAGAAACGCAGGGCTGAATTTACCCCAATTAAACGCATCATGATGAATCATAAAATGCACTATGCACTTTTATATCCCGCCCGGCTGAGAGTCACGGCTTTTGATAAGACTTTCTTCTTTAATTCCCCAAGCGAGGCCTCGCAATGGTTCGAAGATGTTAGAAAGGATTTATAAAGAGAGGGAGCTACTTCAGTTCTGTTTTATTTTAATTATTCTTATTTGTTTATTTACTTATTTGGGTTTTTTCCCTTTTTTTTTTTTTTTTTCTTGGATTTACTTGTTGTGCTTTCTGCTTTTCCTGGATAAGGCTGCAATCAAATAATTAGGGGTGAGACTGGGGGTGTTGGGGAGGGTAGAGAGAGTCTACTCTCTGTGAGGGAGGCTATATGAATACGGGTACGTGTGAGAAGGGGCAGTGTGGATCCCCAAGACCATTTGCACGGGCACAAATCACTTTAAAAAAAATATTGCTTTGGGGTAGAAGAGTGCGAGTAGGAAAGGTCACGAAAATACCCCCCAGGGGGTGCCCAGATGGGCTGCGGGGAGGGAAGGGTGGGATGGGGACTAGGGGCATTGCGAGGGAGGTGAGGGTAGGGGGGAGGGACGAGAAAAGGGGGCAGGGGTTAAGGGGTAAAGGAAGGGAGGATTTGGACGGGCAGGGGATTAGGGGTATAAAGAGCGAAGAGAGGGTAGGGGGGAGGGGAGAGAAGGGAGGGAAGTGGTTAAGGGTTAAAACAAGGGAAGGTTTGAAGGTTGAGCACAAGACACAGATTTTGAATACACAAATGCTACTTAAAAGAGATTTGAATAAGATTATGAATAGGGGGAACCACGTATATGGATGTAATAATTTAAGACAAGCAAGGGTGTTTCATGTATCAAAATTGTTTGGGCACTATAATGCTTCTTAGAGTAAACTTTCTTTACACATGTTGGCACCAAAATTGGATCCCAGGCTATGGGGGTCTAACAGGAATTTCGCCTATAGAACACACTTTCAGGAGTTAAGGGAGAAGGGGACGGACCACCAGAGATCTGGGGTCCCCCCCCCCTCCCGCCCCAGTTTTGTTTCTTTTTTCTTTTTTCTTTTTTTTTTTTTTTTTTCTCCTCTATATGCATCTCTCTCTTTTATTTATTAATTTCTTAGAGGGATTCATGCTCCTCAGCCAGAAACTTGGCTGTGCTGGTCTGCATCCATTGCTGGCTGCATATTCAAGTATAGTTGCAGATGCAGGCGAAGAAGCTTGATCTAATCTCCTGGAATGTCCGGGGTCTGGGGGATCCGGCTAAAAGAGCTTTGGTGCTATCATTCCTGGGGGAAGGGGGGCCGAGAGTCCTATGCCTGCAGGAGACACACTTAACTCGGGAGACAGTCTTATTGCTGCGTAGCCGGCAATTTCAGGCCCAGTACCACTCTGTACATTCTTCATATTCAAGAGGAGCAAGTATTCTGATAGGAAGGGGTATACAATTTGTCTGTTATAAAGCACAAATGGATCCAGAGGGTCGTTACGTCTTTCTTTATTGCTTAATCGAAGATAAACCATTGGTTTTGGCAAGTATCTATGTACCTCCACCATTTAAACTAGAGATCCTCTATGAGCTGGTTTCATTTATAATAGACAAAGTAGGGGTCCCAGTAATTGCAATGGGGGACTATAATGAGGTTTTAGATAAATCTATCGACAGGTTTCCCACTCCACATCAACTTACTTATGGAGAGGAGGGTAGACTAGCCCGGTTTCTACGAGAAACTGGGTTAATTGAAGCCTGGAGATTACGGCATCCTATGGAAAGTCAATATTCCTGCTTCTCAAGCTCCTTTAAGACGCTATCCAGATTGGATATGGCTTTTGTCAACTCCAACGCCCTCCCCTTGATAGACGCAATAAATTAGGCTCCTAGAGAGGTCTCGGACCACTCACCCCTGATTCTCACAATGAAAGTGGGAAGAAAACCTTATCGCAGGGAGTGGAAAATAGATCCATCCTGGCTGGAGCTAATTGATAACCCTGAGGAATTAAAGTCTGCCCTAAAGGAATTTATTGTTATCAATACAGGAACGGCCCCCATGGGAGTGGTCTGGGACTCCTTGAAGGCCCATTTTAGAGGCCTTCTTATACAACAAATCGCAAGAATCAAGAGTAAGGCGAGGGAGCAGGAGCAGGAAGCAAGAAGGGCTGTAACCCTGGCAGAACAAGAATATATTCTTAACCCAAATACAGTAACCCAGAGCAAGTGGTTAGAAAAGCAACAAGAGTACAAATTAGTTACTATAAGGATCAGCGAGGATAAACGTATAACTCAGCGGCAAACACATTTTGGTGAGGGGGAGAAGGTGGGCCGCATGTTATCCCTGTTGGTCAAAGTGAATATGTCCCCCTCGATGGTCCTGGCAGTTAGGACTGATCGAGGAGACATCTCCGCTGACCCTACTACCATAATGAAAACCTTCAGTGACTTCTATATGTCCCTATATAAATCCCAGATAGCTGTTGATGAGGGGGAAATGTCGCTATTTTTAGATAATATAACCATTCCAACTTTACTTGATACTGATCGACAGTTAATGGATGCCCCAATTACCTTACAGGAGTTAACGGATGTGGCCGCTGGGATGTCAAACTTGAAGTCGCCCGGCCCGGACGGGCTCCCAATCGAGATCTATAAGAAATATGGGGATATTGTACTGCCGGAACTGCTTAAAACACTGAATCAAGCGTTTTCCATGGGATCTCTTCCTGCTTCAATGACGGAGGCAACCATTGTTGTCATCCCGAAGGAGGGAAAAGACCCCATGGACCCCGCCTCATATCGTCCTATCTCTTTACTGTGTACAGATGTTAAAATCTTGGCCAAGGTCTTGGCTGCCCGATTGAATACTTGCATACATAATCTTGTGCACCCGGACCAGTCCGGGTTCATCCCGGCGAGATCAACTAGCATTAATATCCGCAGGACCTACTTGAATATACAGCTACCAATAGATAATACAGGCTCAAGAGCCATTATGGGATTGGATGCAGCTAAAGCATTTGATAGTCTCGAATGGGCTTTTCTCTTTAAAACCTTGGAAAAGTTTGGTTTTGGACCAAACTTTATCAAGTGGGTGAGATTACTTTATACAAAACCTAGAGCAAAATTAAAAATAAATAATGAATATTCTGACCTATTTAAATTGGAAAGAGGAACGAGACAGGGGTGTCCCCTGTCCCCTCTCCTTTTTTCTTTGGCTATAGAGCCATTGGCTATCGCAGTAAGGACCAATGGGGATATACAAGGCTTTAGGAGGGGTGTATTTGAAGAGAAGTTAGCATTATTCGCAGACGACGTCTTGTTTTACTTGGCAGATGTTCAAACTTCGCTTAGAGCAGCAATGCAAACGGTGGGAGATTTTGGCAAGATATCCGGGTTAACTATTAACTGGGAAAAATCGGCCCTTCTCCCAATAGACCCAATTTCACCAGACATAAGGCCACATGAACTTACCCTTAATATAGTTGATAAGTTGAAGTACCTCGGGATCTGGATTTCCAGAGATCCAAGTGTGTACCTTGAAAATAATCTGGCCCCGTTACTAATAAA